>PVJH01006110.1:0-104961 GCA_004026705.1 Nesogale talazaci
AACTCATATTCCCTGGGAATACATGCACAATCCAATGTAAGCAGTTATGCACAAAATTACCCAGAATACAGAGATTAAATTTACACTAAAAGAATACAAGGAAATTCACTGAAATACCAGGTTCCAATCTTTTTGAGTTGGGAGATTGTAGGTTCTTTTACTTCTTTCCTTTAGTTATTTTCAAGTTTCATGCAGTGAGCATGAATTACACTTATGACGGGGAGTAAAAAAATATTTGCTGCAAAGAAACTTCATAAATTCAAATGGGCTGTCCTTCCTGCTCCTTAAATTTGGGGTGAAGACAGAGAAAGCCTATTTACTGAGTGCATTGTTGGCTTGGGAATGCTAGAGGTTTGCATTCAATCATCCAAACCTTGCAGAGGAGGCCAACATAAAACTCCCTGCTAAAAAAATTAAATGAAAAGTAAAAATAGGGCTGAGCCCTGGTGGCATAGTGGTTGTGCGCGGGACTGCGGCCCACAGGGATGGAGGTTCAATTCCTGCTCACAGGAGCAAAGGCTGGGCCTCCTACTCCCACCACCTGGGCAGTGATGCCTAAAAAAAAGTAAAAAAAAAAAAATTTTTTTAAGAAAAAAAATTAAAGTAAAAATAAAACTCCCCGCTTTTGAGATAGAGGTTTAAAAAATTAGCAGTAAAACTCCAGGACACAAAGACAAAGAAATATCGAGGAAAAGCAGAAATAATAAGAGAAAAAAAAGCTTAAACAGGGTTAAAAGCGAGTGAAAGAGGGGGCAGGGGAAGAAGCTGAAGGCAAGGAAAATAATCATTTATTCATACAGTCATCAAATATTTAGCACCAACCATTTTAACACACTTTGCTGGAGCTCTCGGGCATACAGAGCCGGGTCTGGTACAGATCAAAAGATTAAGTCTGTGATCCTCCTCCGCATACAGCCAACAGAATTATCCCAAACAGAACCTTACCAAACCCAGGGAATCACACACTTGCCAACAACAAACAAACTGTCATGTGGCGGGGGTGGAGTAACTGTAGAGGTGAGAGGGAGAAGGAATTAGGGGTCTGGCTCAGGGATGAAGGGGAAGGGTATTTGAAGGAAGAAAGGTTGCATGATGACCATCTGGCTGGGTTTTTCAAATTTATCACACCACTTACCTCTTTCTGAATGGAATGGGTTTGCATCACAGGCAAAGTACCTCAGTCTCTCCCAAGTGCTGACCTGCACTTATAATTGCTTACTTAACAATGTTCCTCTAGTACCGTGAAGGCCTCTCAAGTACCTGTGTCCCCAACCAAAGATAACATCCACCACCTCTTCCCCATGTTCCTGCTTTAGCTAATGGGTTTATTATCTATTTAAAGACAAAAATTCTAATAATAATAAAAAAAGACAAAGCTCATTGTCATCGAGTCAATTCCAACCCATGGTGACCCAACCCTATAGGACAGGATAGAACTGCCCCTCTGGGTTTCAGAGACTGCAAGTCTGCATGTAAGGAGAAAGCCTGATTTGTCTCCTCAGGAGCAGCTTGCGGTTTTGAACTTCCAACCATGTTGTTAGCAGTCTAACACGCAACAGTGCCACCTGGGCTTCACATTATCCAGTTAGAGGTTGGTTAGTTCCACAAGTGTGCACTGAGTGTGTGGTATGTGCTGTGCCTAAGTCTAATGAAAGGCAGACCGTAAACAAGGAAACACAAAAATAACAAAGCAAATGTAAAGGAAAATGGTATCTTTGAGAGAGAATCATTGAAGAGGGGATTTAGAGGGGGGTTCTAAAAAAGTTCTTTCTGAAAAAAAGACTTCAACTGAGACCTGGCGGGCGGAAGGGAGCGAGGAAGGTTACGGTTGAAGGAGAGGTCCCTAGCAGAGAGAACCACCTTGGCGAGGACACAAAGGGAAGAAAGAGTTTAGAGATTAGAATGGAGAGAAAGCCCTGTAGCAGGGGAAAGGAAAAGGGTGGTAGGAGATGAAGACGGAAAGGTTACCAGGGCCCAGTTGTACAGGGATTCTTAGGTCCTGCTGAAATTCTAGAACTATAAAAGCAATGAAGCCATCAAGTGAAAGAAAACAGAACTGTTGCCTCTGTCTCGGGGGACAGACGGCCTAATGGGGATACATGTAAACAACAGATTCCAAGTGTTAGGACTGGGGAAATATACTGTCTGGGAGGGATATCTAGTCTATTCAGAAAGAGGTGTGCAGGGGAGAACAACCCATGCAGAGGCCCTTAAATTGATTCCAGCTACTGGTGACCCTCTGTGTTTCAGAGTATAATGAATGACCTCCACACGGCTAAGGTGGTTCTTCCAAGGTACTTCTGGGAGGGTTCAAACTGACAGCCTTTCAGTTAGTCATTAAATGCTTACCAAGGGACTCTTCTGTAAGGGAGTGGAAATGGAGAAGGGCTCCTGCAGGAATTGACACCTACTGTGAGTGCTGCAAGATGAACGGAAGTTTATTCAGATCCAGAGAGTGGAGAGAGAAGGGTGTTCCAGGAAGAAGAAACAATGTGTACAAGGGTGATGCCGAACAGAAAAGCACCGTGAAAGAGATGAATGCTCAGGGTGACGAACACATAGAAGAGGAGAGTCAGGGAAAGTGGCCCATCAGGAAGCGCCTTTTCATATATTCCATTTTTCTCCTGAGAGCAGTCAGGAACCAGAGGAAGGAAGAGAAGTCATTCTTTTCCTTTGACATTAGTGCCTACCATCTTTGACACAAAATGACGGTATGTCATTCCTCAAATCAAAACTATATGTACCTGTCCAGAGGACAAATTCCAAAGTCCTTAGCTTTGATCCCATGCCACCATTTGGCCCTGACCTACATCTTCTTAGTTTAACACGTTATCACCAACAATCACAATGATTTCCAAATTTTTTTACTTAATCTTACACAGTAAGAAATTCTTGCCAGCACACATGGACTGATCCACACAAAACACTGAAACAAGTCACCACACACAATTCAAGTACAAGTGGTAAAGTTGAGTCTATTCTAGTTTTTGTTTGTTTGAAAAGCTGGTTGTGACTTACTCATGACCTGCTAATAGGTCCGGTCCTGCTATTCGGAAATCACGGACTACTCCCTCCTCTTCCATCTTCTCTGCTATTCTGCTCAAAGCAAATCACGGTTTCTTTCACCCTTAGTTCAAACAGTCCCGGACCCCAGGAAAACACCCTGGCCCTCTGCCCTGTTCAGCAAACAAGCTCCTTCCGACTTTTCAAGACTCTGTGCAGATGTTAATTTTGAGAATCTTTCTAGGTAATGTCCCAGTCACCAAGGATCCAAATTGAGTGGTCCCAGGGATCAATACATCCTCTGTTTCAATATTTGTCTTTCAACAAACTCAAACTCCTTGCTACTGAGTGGATCAGAAATTATGGTGACAGGATTAAAACTGGCCTTGTGGGTTTCCAAGACCATAAAAATCTTCACAGGAGTAGGAAGCTTCACCTTTCTCCCAAAAAGCTACTGGTGGCTTCAAAGTGCCGACCTTGCTGCTAACAGTTCAAGATGTATTCTACTCGGCTACAAGGGTTCCTATACTTGTCATTTCGAGTAATGACCTTAAAAAATAAAATCTGGACTGGGTTTCTGGCAGGCAGCAACCTCGTTGCTTTCTCTCCGTTTCAAAACCGGGTCTAGAATGAAGCAGAAGTCAGAGAATGCTTTGCTAAATAAATGTCAACGGAACCTCATCTTGTACTATGCTCCCGGAGACCTTCCCACCTCGAATGGGCACCAGGTACTAGCTTTCTTCTAACACAAAGGTGTTCAGAACTTTGTTATTTCCATGATGAGTGCCTACTTTGTTTTCATAGCAACAGAAAGCAGTTTGCCCAACCCCTCATGGCATTTCCTTTGATATTTATAACAGGAAACACTCTTGCTTTCTATTTTGTCTGTTGAGCTGCTGCCCTATTAGAAGGGTGCCTCTTCGGAGAGCCGGGTGGAGCGAGTTCTCCCCGGTCACGCGAGCCTGCAGAACTTCCATTAACATTTGGTGATGGGCGACCAGGAGATCAAAGGCACCACAGGGACCTGTGGACCTGATTGAAGCCGCCTTTGGGGGGGGGGGGGGTGTCGTCTATGGCAGGACGTCGGGCTGGGCTTCCGCAGGGCAAGCAGAGACCAGAGCCAAGACCCAAGGGAGACTGGGAGGTGGGGCTCCGGGTGCCCTTCCAGGGCCTACCAGTAGTAAGTGACCGTGCAGGCCGTGCACATCCGCTCGGCAGGGGCTTCGCACACCTCGCAGCGGAGCTTGCGCCCCTTCGGCACGGCCAGAGGGTAGATGATGTTCATCCTGCGACGGTCGTCGAGGACAACAGGCGGTTGCTGGGCGAGGGTACTCGGGAACCTGGCGTCACGTGACAAACACAGCGCGGCTCTCGGGATCGCACCTCAAGGTTGAAAGGCCGGGCAGTCCAATGAAATGAGTCCTGGCGGTGGGGGGGGGGGGGGGGGGGAAGGGGGGAGGGTGTGGAAAGGGCGACTCTACGGTGGCCGATAAGGAGCAGCTAACCCCAGCCCCGCCCCGCGCACACCCCGGGGAGAAACGACCGGTTGCAGACGATGCCCGCGCAGTCGAGATTGTCCCTCGGCGAGGGCACCCCGCTGGGCGGCGTGGAGCTGGCGGCGCGGGGTCGCGGAGGTGGAGTCGCGCGGCGGCCCGCCCACTCCCGAGTGCGCCTGCGCGGTGACGAGGCCCCGGAGCCGGGGGGGGGGGGGGGGGGGGGGGGGGGGGGGGGGGGGGGGGGGGCGTGGCGCCGGTAGAGCCGGGCGCCGGCTCTGGGAAGTGTGCCGCGGCGCTCATGGCGGAAGCCACGCTCACCTCCGAGTTCCCGCAGCCGGCCGGCGTGGCGCGCTGGGCCGAGGCGATGGCTCGCTTTGCGGCCAGGCTGGGCTCGCAGGGCCGGCGGGTGGTGCTGGTGACGTCCGGCGGCACCAAGGTCCCGCTGGAAGTGCGAGCGGTGCGCTTCCTAGACAACTTCAGCAGCGGGCGGCGCGGGGCCACCTCGGCCGAGGCCTTCCTGGCCGCGGGGTACGGGGTCATCTTCTTGCACCGCGCCCGCTCCGCTTTCCCCTTTGCCCACCGCTTCCCGCCGCAGGCCTGGCTGGCGGCCCTGCGACCCTCCGGCCCCGCCCAGGCGGGAACGCTGCCCTTGGAGGCCGAGGAGAAGGCGCTCCCGGGCTTCGCTGCAGCCTTGCTGAACTACCAAGAGGCTGTGGTTGCGGGCGCTTTCCTCGCCGTAGAGTTCACCACTTTGTCCGACTATTTGCATCTGCTGCAGGCTGCGGCCCTGGCGCTCAGCCCCCTAGGTGTGTGTCCCTTAGAAGTCCACGGCGTTCCCCCCCTCCCGCCTCCCCCCCGCCCTTCCCACCACTTAAATCACTTACGCCCTGATAAGTGGAAATCTCACCGCCCCGGGATTCTGGTTGAGCTGTAAAGGAACCAAACCCGTGCACCTCCCCGATTGCTGTTATACCCTGTCCTTCTCTTTACAGGCTCTTCCGCGATGTTCTACTTGGCTGCGGCCGTGTCAGATTTCTATGTTCCTGTTTCTGAAATGCCTGAACACAAGATCCAGTCATCTGGGGGCCCACTGCAGGTGATAGGCGCTTTTCTTCCAGAGATCTGGCTTCCTAGAATCATTCTTAGGGCCTGATTTTCTCTGGATCTGGAAATGGCCTTTCTGTGTGTCCAGTTACCCACATGCAGAGGTGAATGAGGCACCTCCTTCCCTTCAGACCCTTGTAGTCTCGAGGGCTTTGGGCACAGACCGCTACAATTCAGGGAGGTAAATGCCCTAGTCGAGATCTGTACAAAGTGCACACAAGGCACGGGTGAGCAAATCAAAAGTACACCCTCCCAGTACAAGGTGACTTTAGAGCTGGATCTTAGTAGATTAGCAAAAAGACTGCCAGACCACAAGGGAAAGATCATTCAGTGGGTTGGTTAAGGCCGGTGGAGAAGCCCTGGGGGCTAAACAATTAAATGTTTCGCTGCTGATCTAAAAGTTGGCAATCAAACTCAGTCTACGCCAGTAAAAATTCCAGGCTAGACAAACCCTGTGGCCAATTCTACGCTGTCAAAGGGAGTTGCAGGAAGTCTAAATCAGCATTCCCAGGGAGGAAGTAGTGGGGTTGGAGGGCCGACTGAAAAAAAACCACACTTCATTCATGAAAAACTATTCCCTGTTTAGGAGCTTGAACTTTTATGTGACCCAGGAGAGAGAAATAAGTAAGAGAATGTGGCAAAATTCTTGTTGGAGAAGAACATTCTGGCATCAGAAAGATGGATTAAAGACAGGATGGAGAGGGGAGATTGATTTGAAGTATTACTGTACTCTCAGGAAAGTAAACTCCTGAGCAGTGGAGAGGATTTGACTTCTTGGAACCTGAGAGATAGTTAATAAGACAAATAGAATTTAAGAAAAAGAAACTAGCTGTGGGTGCTTGCTGACTCTGGAATCATTCACTTATTCATGCTTTGTACAAATGGGTATTAAAAGCCTACCATGTGGAGGGTACCTCTGTATAACCTAGAGATAGAGCAGAGAAAAGACACACACCTTGCTCTTGAATTGCTTTCGTTCTTCAGGGGAGACATTCACTAATAAATACAAACTGTGTTATCTACTGAATTGAATCAGTTGAACCCCTGACCTTGTGGTTAGCAGCCTGGTGCTCACCCCACAACACCACTGGGGCCCCTCTAACTTTGTTAACTCAAAAAGAAACCCTACCATCCAGTTGATTCCAAGAGATCGTGATCATGTAGATTACTCTTTACAGGAGCCGAAAGGCTTTTCTTTTCCTTAAGGAGCCGCTGGTGTGTTTGAACTGCTGGCTTTGGGGTTAGCATTCCAACATAGAACCAACTACTTCAAAATGCTAAGGAGGACCTCACAAGTATTTGATCTGCATCACACATATTAATCAGTGTGCCCTCCTAATGATTATCTTAGAGTGATTAAACTCTGGACGTTTTTGTTTACTGCTTATATTGGAGTTTTATCTGAAAAGGACACCAAAAATTGATTTCGCATTCCCCCTAGGAGGGCTTGAGGAGGGAGTAGTAGTTTTGATTTAAGTGTTAAAATAAAAATCGCTCTCCTTATTGCCAAGCTGGGTTACAAGTGACACAAGGTCACAAGTTCAATTTTAAATTTGAATCCAGTAGGGACTCCACCAATGCAAAAATTACTTTGAGAGGCTTAAAACTGCAACTATTTGGACTTCTTGTGCAACATCTCTATCCATATCTTTGCATGAACAGGTTGTTTGCATTTATTTACTTGAGTATTTGCCTAGAAAAATGAGAAATATTTGAGAAAATACAGTGTTGTTCCTTAAAGTTATATGAGTGGGGATGAGTGTGGCAGAGCAGATGGCTAATGCAGAAGACATGGTTTGTTCCAGAATGTGTGTGAAGTCTTGGAATTAGACTTGTGGACCTTGTAGAACCAAGTTGTTGTTTGTTTGTTTGTTTTTTAAAGCGAAATGTTTATAGTGTGCTCTGATGTTTCACAGTGAGACCCCCCCCCCCATTATAATTAGCATTGGGTCGCTAGGCAAAAATAATCGTTTTCCATGAGTTTGAACTGCTAGAGAGGGACCTTTACTTATTAAGCTTTTCTTTTCTGATACAGGTAACAATGAAGATGGTGCCAAAAATGCTTTCTCCTTTGGTTAAAGACTGGGCTCCGAGAGCATTTATAATTTCCTTTAAGCTGGAGACTGACCCGTCCATTGTTATTGATCGTGCACGTACTGCTTTGGAAGTTTATCGACATCAAGTGGTCGTGGCCAATGTCCTTGATTCTCGGAGGTCCTTTGTAGTTATCGTTAGGAAAGACTCGGAAACCAAGCTACTGTTGTCACAGGAGGAAGTAGAGAGGGGCATAGAGATAGAGCAGAAGATAGTGGATAGTCTTCAGTCTCAACACACAGCTTTTATATATGGCAAAAACTAAACTCTGAAGCCTTTTTAGATGGGCAAACTAAGTTCAGTGGACCAGAACTCTTACAGAGCATAATGGTGAGAACTAGAATTTAATCCTTTGCTTTCATAAGACCAGAGAAAAGTGAAGAGTGTGAAAAGCAGTAGTGTGAAGAAGAATATAATTTGGTATGTGTCTCTTAAAGGTCATTTGATAATCATTAAGATGAAACAAAGGTCAAGCAACTATGACCAAATTACCTGATACACTCACCTGGATGTCATGACGATTTTGAAAATGGATCTAAGAACCATTTCTCTCACCTGAAAGAGAAGCATATTGAGGATTATATCCTGTCTGTCAAGATACACAGGGGAGCCTGAATGCCAGACTTCTTCATACTGTAAGAGAAGAATTATGGATACATATGTCATCATGTTTTGAAGAGGAAATATTTGGTGAATGCATACTATGTGCCAGGTCCATGCTAAATTTTGAGGATTAAAAAGGTGAATAAAAATGTAGATTGGAAAATTGGATTATAAATGAGTGCAATAAAGTGTGTACCCCAAAGCCAACACAGTGGTAAGGGTGTTTTTGTTTTTGAAATGTTTTGAAAATGTTTTAATAGAGGGCTGAGCCCCAGTGGCGTTGTGGTTGTGTGCAGGACTGCGGTCCACTGGGATGGAGGTTCAATTCCAGCAGCGGCTCCACAGGAGCAAAGGCTGGGCCTCCCACTCCCACCACCAGAGGGCAGTGATGTCCAAAAAACCAAAAAAAAAAAAGGATGGAAAATAGAAAAGCCAACAGCTTTCTATTGCTTATAGAATGATGGAATCCTGGTGTCTTGTGACGTGAGTTGAGCTGTTAACCATAAGGCCAGCAGTTCAAAACCCCCAGCTCCTCAGAGGGAGAAAGATGAGACCATCTACTCCTGTAAACATGGACAGCCTTGGGAACCCTCAGGGCCATTTCCGCTCTGCTCTAGAGGGTCGATAATGAGTTGGGGCTGACTCGGTGGCAGTGAGTTTGATTTGAATAGAATAGTGAGCTTCCTGCCAAGTTTACATTGTGTGTCTCATCCTAGATTGTGCCCATATTTGAGTAGCAGTTAACTTTACAAATCGTTTAGCTCTTCAGATAAGTTGAACCCAGTCTTCCAATTCCAGCCAGGTATTACAGCGTTAGTAGGGAATGGACTTCGGAGCAGGGCTTTCAACTGCTTTCACTTGGGTCATGGCCCAAAGGGGTGAAGCCAACAGACTTGAATTTGTAAAATGTGGGTGAACTAGGCTGACGCCCAGCAAGAAACAATCTCGAATTTAGAAAATAAGAGCAGGGTGTGGATTAAGTAGGCAAATCTCAACTGGCATACAAAGACTACAGTACTTAACTCAAATGGGAGTCAATTGTGCAGCTTTGTCACACTCCACAGTCTAGCCAACAATCCAATTTTTCCCACGAGGAATCTTGAAGGGCTCAGGATGTCTTTTCCAGGTTGTTGTTGTTTTTTTAATTCAGGTTATCGTTTGACTTCACTCAAAAATTTAAAATTTCAGTCTGTTCCTCTTTTACTACGTTGACCAACAGTTTGGTAGTTCAGAGCTCTGCTTTGAAGTCTCTTAGATTTGAGCCCAACTATGGCATCTATTAAAGAAGCCTGGGTGGTGCAGTGGTTATATGTTGGGTTACTAATGGCAAGGTCTGCAGTTCAAAACCACTTTCCACCCTAGAGAGGATGATAAGGCTTTCTACTATAAAGGTTTTTTTTTTTTTCCACCTTTGATTTTTTTTTCCATTCTATTGGGGACTCATAACTCTTGTTACAATCCATACATCACTTGCATCAGGCAAATTTGTACATTCGTTGCCTTCATTCTTTTTCTAGATATTTACTTTCTATTGAGACTTAGTATCAGCTCCTTTTTTCCCTCCCCTCTCTCATAACTCCTTGATCATTGGTACATTGTTATTATTTTCATATCTCACACCGACTGCTGCCTCTCCCCCCGACCCCCAGGTTTTCTGTTCTTCACCCTGGAGAGGGGTGTATGGTTATGTGTTGATCATTGCAATTGGTTCCCTCTTTCTCCTTTCCAATACCTCTTCCCCTTACCCTTCTGGTATCACTTATTCCCACTCCTAGTCCTGGATTCTGTATGTCATGAGCTTCCATCTCTTAGCTATGCCTGTGTACATGTTCTGGTCTAGGTTGAATTGAGAAGCAACCCTGAGGTCATAGTAGTGGGAGGTGAGGAAACCTCAAGGAACCAGAGAAATACAGTGTGTTTCATTGATGCTTCACTGCACCCCGGTTGACTCATCCCATCTCAGTGAGATTGTTCCATTGTCTACAGATGGGCTTTGGATCTTTGCTCCAAGCTCCCTTGTGCTCAAAAATATGTGTTTGTTAGCTATGTGTCTGCTGATGTTAATTACCCGGTCCCTATAACTCCTCATGATCGCACCGGCAGTGTGCTTTTTCCATATGGACTTGTTGTTTCTCTGCTGAATGACAGCTTGTGTAATTTCAAACTTTTAAGACCCCAGAGGCTTTTAATAGCTGGGCACCATCCACCTTCTTCATCACATTTGCTTATGCACCCATTTAATCTTCAACGATTGTGTCAGGAGGGCGAACATCTCAGACTGCCAATTTGTTAGAACAAAGTTTTCTTGTATTGAGGGAGAGTTATGAGCAGAGGTCCCAAATCCATCCTCTACCTCAATATTGCCATGTAAATATATACGTAATCCAATACCTCTATTTTTGTGAATTTATATATTTATGTTTATACTTCTATCCATTGTTTTGCTTCCTAGGTCCCTTCCTCTGTTTCCTTTTACCTTCCTCCTGCCCCACCGTCACTTTCCACATCTTGGTACCTCCTTTTGGTTTGCTGTTGCTCTGACACACACATACACACCCATCCCTATCTCCTTGTTATTTATCCAACACCCCAGTTGTTTCCCTGTCCATGGTACTGCCTGCTCACCTCCCACTTCCTCCATCACCCTCACTCCCCAGGACCTTCTCCTCAGGCATGTCTCCCATGCCTATCCTATATAGCAGTTTTTCTCACCCTTTTGTCACGACCCTTTAATACAGTTCCTCATAGTGGTGCCCCCCAACCATAAAATTGTTTTTGTAACTACTTCATTACTGTAATTTTGCTACTTGTATGAATCAGGTGACCCCTGTGAAAGGGTCGTTTGACCCCCAAAGAAGTTATGATCCATATAGGTAGGCACTCCGACTATGACTTAGCCCAAACTGATATTCTTAAAAAAAAAGATTGAAAAGGAAAAGAAAAGGAGAAATATACAAAAGGCCCGGGTCTGTTTGTTGGTCTTCATGATGGTCCAGAAACTGCGCCTCCTGGCCTGGAGTTTCCCCTTGGGAATTCCTTCGGGGCTTTGTAGCTCTGACTTGCTCCAGCCGTTGGTCTCATATGTTCCCTTCTTGGTTCACTCAGCTGTAGGGGGTTCAGCACTACCTCCCTATCATGTGACCCCAGAAATGTCCTCTGTCACTGTCTGCTCCAGTCAAGGAACGTGACATGAACTGTTGTCAGTTCCCTAGTCCCCTTGTTCCATTAGCTCTGCAAAGGCACATCATCCTATGGCCTTGGTGTGTCAGCCTGGGGTCCAGTCCAGCTCTCTTTCCCTCCCAGTCTGCTTCTGTGTGGGTGTGGCCTGCTGGTTCCTCTCCTCAACCTGTAGGTTCAGTGCCACTCTGCCACACCCATTTCCAGGAAGGGTATCAGTTTGGCTCCAGTTGGAACTAGCCCTGCACCTTTCTTTTCATGCATTCTTCTATGTGGCTACATTGTCCTGGTTTGGTTCACAATGGTAGGGTCTGCATGCCCACTCCCAATTCTGTGGTGACAAGACCAGAACTCTTCCCCATGGGTGGGTTAGTGTCCTCCCGCAGTGTCATCTTTCTACTTTTGTCCTCCCCTTCTCCTTCCCACCCCCCTCCTTCCTTTCTCCATTTTTGTGTTGGGCCAACATGTATCTCCTTAGGTTTAGTTCAACCTCCACTGTACTCCTTGTATCTCAACCCGAATGTTGTGATATAGGAGGCTTCTCTTCTATACTTACCATGCTGATTACACTTACTTCAGGGGAGTCATGCTGTACTTCTCCTTTTGTGATTGGCTGACCTTGCTTAGCATAATTTCCTCCAACTCTTCCCATGAAAAGATGTGTTTTATGTGCTCACCAGTGTTTTTTAGTGATACATAACACTCCATTGTGTGTATGTGCAAGAGTTTACTGAGCCACTCATCTAACGATGGGAATTTACATTGTTTTCAACTCTTTGCAATTGTGAATTGTGCCACAATAAACATTGGAGCACATATGATTGGCCATGGTTTATTTCTTACCTTTTCTAGAAGGAATAGTTAGAGGGATGGCTGGGTCATAAGACAGATCAATTTCCACATTTCTTTTTAAACCTTCATAAGAAGTTTTTGGGTTTTTTTTTTCCTCTTACAGCTCTTATAACATTCAGTACATCATTTATATCAAACCTGTTTGTACATATACTGCCATATTAATTTCCAAATATTTTCCACTTGAGTCGTTGGTATAAGCTCTCCTTTCCCTCCCCCCCCCTTTTTTTTAAAGAATCATTTTATTGGGGGCTTCTATTTCTTTAAAGTTTTGCCAGATTGCTTTCCATAGTGGCTGTAAATATCTGCAAGACCACCAGCAATGTAGGAGAGTTCCTATCTCACCACATCCCCCCCAACATTTGTTGCTCTCTGATTTGGGCTAGCCTCAAAGGTGTTAGGTGGTATCTCATGGTTGTTTTGATCTGCATTTCTCAGATGGCTAATGATGGGGCATATTTTCTCATAAGTTTATTGACCATATAGGTCTCCTCTCTAGTGAAGCTTCTTTTCAGTTCTTTTGCCCACTTCTTCAAGGGGTTAACTGTTTTCTTCTTTTTGCAGGCAAGGAGGGTATTGTAGAGCTTCATAATAAGCCCTTTGCCTGTTGTGTCATCGCTAAAAATCCTCTTCCAGTCTGTGGATTGCCTTGTTGCCCTCTTGATAAAATCTTCAGATGCTCACAGTTGCTTTATCCTTAGTAAATCCCACTCGTCCATTTCAGCTTCCCCTGTGTGTGCCCTGCCCTATTTTAGTTAGCCTTTGTATTCTCTGGACTGAGGTTTTAGGTTTTTCCTGATTCCTTCCCTAATGGTCCTGATGGTTTGGGGTTTTACTTCTAGGTCTGTGATCCACCTTGAGTTTATTCTTGTGCATGCGGTGAGGTAACCATCTTGTTTCATTTTTCTACATGTGAATTTCCATTGTTTGGAGCATCACTTGTTAAATAGGGCATTGCCCTCCCACTTGATGCTTTTGGAGCCCTTGTCGAAGATCAGTTGTCTATATGCTGATGATTTTATTCCTGAGTTTTCTATTCTTTTCCATTGGTCTGTATATCTGTCATTATGCCAGTACCACATTGTTTTGACCACTGTGGCTGTATAGTAGGTGTAAAAGTCAGGTAAAGCTAACCTTCTGATTTTGTACTTCTTGAGAAATTCTCTGTTAATTCTGGGTTTCATCCCTCTCCATATGAAATTGGTGGTCAGTTTTTCCAATTCTTTGAAAAGGGTTGTTGGTGTTTGAATCGGGATAGATTTAATCTTATACAGTGCCTTGGATAGGATAGACAGCTTTACTATATTAAGTCTTTCAATCCATGAGCACGGGATAGTCCTCCATTTGTGGACGTCACTTTTGGTTTCCTATAGAAGGGTCTTGTACCTTTTCTTGTATAAATCTTTTGGGTTTTTTGTTAAATAAATCCCTAGATATTTCTATTTGTTCTTGGATATTGTGAAAGGTACTGTCCTCTTGATCTTCTCTTCCATGATCTTGTGCGTGTATATAGCAAACTAATCGACTTCTGTTTGTTGATCTTGTATCCTTTCATTCTTCCTCTATCGCTGTCACTACTCTGGTTCTGGAGTTTGGGATTTTCATTGTACTTTATCATGTCATCTACAAATAATGATAATTTCACCTCCTCCTCTCCCAGTTGAATACTTTTGATGTCCTTCTATTCACTCTTATGTTATTAGCTAGGACCTCTGGTACAATACTGAATAGAAATGGGGACAAGGGGGCTGAGCCCCGGTGGCGTAGTGGTTGTGCGCGGGACTGCGGCCCACTGGGATGGAGGTTCGATTCCGGCTCCCAGGAGCAAAGGCTGGGCCTCCTACTCCCACCACCAGGGCAGTGATGCCAAAAAAAAAAAAAAAAGAAATGGGGACAAGGGATATCCTTGTCTGGTACCCTTTTTCAGTAGGATTGATTTTGTCTTTTCTCCATTGATTATGATATTAGTTTTAGGCTTTTCATAGATAGTTTGTATTAACTTGAGGAATTGACCTTCCATTCCTATCTTCTTGAGTATCTTAATTAGGAATGGGTGTTGGATGTTGTCAAATGCTTTTTCTGCACCATGTGGTTCTTATAATTTTTCATATCAATATGGTATATAATACTGATGGACTTTTGGATGGTAAACCACCCCTGCATCTCTGGGATAAATCCTATCTGATCCTGATGGATGATGTGTGTTACATACTTTTGTATGCTATTGGCCAATATCTTGAAGATTTTTGCATCTGTGTTCTTTAGAGATAGTAGTCTATAGTTCTCTATTCCTGTGGGATCCTTATCTGGTTTGGATATCAAAGTTCAACTGGCTTTGAAAAATGAGTTGGGGAGCTTGCCATCCTTTTCTACACTCTGGAATACTTTGTGGAGGATTGGTGTCGGCTCTTCCCTGAGTGCGTTGTAAAATTCTCCTGTGAAGCCATCTGGTCCGGGAGCT
The DNA here is from genome assembly GCA_004026705.1 of Nesogale talazaci. Lineage (NCBI taxonomy): Eukaryota > Metazoa > Chordata > Mammalia > Afrosoricida > Tenrecidae > Nesogale > Nesogale talazaci. The sequence goes on from PVJH01006110.1 coordinate 14,791, forward strand.
TTTTTGGTTGATAGCTTCTTGATAACCATATATATTTCTTCTTTTCCTTTGGGTTTGTTTAGGTTCTTAACTGCTAGCTGGGATTGTCTAGGGAGGGATTGTTTTTCCAAGTATTTGTCCATGTCTTCCACATTATTGAATTCATTAGAGTACAGACTTTCAGAGTACTTTGTGATTGTTCTTTTAATTTCACTAGGGTCTGTTGCAATTGTCTGTTTCATTCCTCGTTGTGGCTATTGTTGTTTGCTCTTTCCTTTCTGATTAGACTTGCCAGCAGTCTGTCAATTTCTGTTGTTTCTTTCAAAGAACCAGCTTTTTGCTGCATTAATCTTCTGCATTGTTCTTTTGTTTTCCCGGTGGTTCAATTCTGCTCTAATTTTTATTCTTTCTTTTCTTTTGCTATTGGAGGGATTGTTCTGTTGACTCTGCTCTAGTTGCTGGAAGTTTTTTGAGAGCATATCTGTCATAAGTCTCTGTTTCTTCTTCACATTTGCCCTTATAGCTATCAAGCTACCTCTGGTGACTGCTTTCATTATGTCCCATAGATTTCAATATGTTTATTCTCATTCTCATAAGCTTCTAGAAACTCTCTAATCTCCTCTCTAATCTGGGTCAGTACCCACTCATGTCACAGAAGGTCATTATTCATCCCCCAATTGCTTGCCCTTATTTTTCTGGTTGTCCTTTCATTGATCTTCAGCTTTGGCCTGGTGATCTGAGAAAGATGTCTGTGTAATCTCTATAGTTTGAATTTACTCAAATTTGACTTGTGTCCCAGCATGTGGTCTATTTTTGAAAATGAGCCATGTGCACTTGAGAAGAATATGTATTTTTCTGCATTTAAATGGAAAACTCTAGGCTGAGCCCCGGTGGTGTAGTGGTTGCGTGCAGGATTGCGGCTCACTAGTGTGGAGTTTCAAATCCAGCAGCAGTTCTCCAGGATCAAGGCTGGGCCTCCCACTCCCACCAGAGTGTAGTGATGCCTCCACCCCCCCACAATTAATGGTAAACTCTAAATATGTCTATCAGATGTAGTTACCTAGTTGCAGTGTTTAGCTCTAATCTCTGTGTGGAACGTCCTTCCCAATCATCTTTCTCTCAAAGTGGTGTATTAAAGTCACCTACTATAATTGTTGAATGTGATTTCTTTCATCATATTTTAAATAGTTTGAAATTTTTCATGGGTCTCTCATTTGGCACATATTTATATTTATTATGCTCACTGGTTTCTGGTAAAGTGATCCTTTGAACATTATCTAGTGCCCCTCCTTATCTCTTTTTATGGTTTGAATCTTGAGACCAATTTTGTCTGAGATTAGTATTGTGACTCCTACTTTTTGATTTGCTGGTTGCCTGGTATATCTCCCGCCAACCTTTTATTCTTAGTTTATTCTTGTCTATGAGTTTAATATGTGTTTCCTGCAGGCAACAGATCGATGAGTTGTTTTCCAAGCCAGTCTAAAAGACTTTTTATTTTAGTGCAGGAGTTAAGGCTGTTGACATTTAGAGTTATTATCTCGATCTGTGGATTCATTGTTAACATCTCAAGCCTTTTAATTTGGGTGTTTTCCTATCACCCTTCTTATCTGTGCTGTGTCTTTGTGGGGGCTTCTTTATTGCCTTCTTTTCCTTCTGAGGTCATGTTATCTTGGTGATTGTTATTGGCTCATTGGCTTCTGCTTAGAGTTGGGCTACATGGTGTTCTGTTTGTGTTTAGTGGATGTTGGTCTTCTGGTCATAGTAAGTCAGCAAGGATCTTCTAAAGGGTTGGGTGTCTTGCAGCATATTCTTTAAGTTTTTCCTTGTCTCGGAAGACCCTTATCTATCCTTTTATTTAAATAGATAACTTGTCAGAGTAGAGGATTCTAGGAGAAGCAGTTTTTCTTTCAGCATTTGGAAGCTGTTACTCCACTCTCTCCTCCTCTTCATGGTTTCTGTTGATAGGTCTGAACATATTCGTATCTGAAAGAAATTGTATGTGGCTGTCTTCCTTTCTCTTGCTGCTCTTAGGATTTTCTCTTTTTTCTTGAAGTTGGATAGTTTATTATATGCCTTGGTGAGTTCTTTGTAGGGTTTAGTCAACTTTATGTCCTCTCTGCTTCCTGTATGAATGACTGATTCTCATGCATTAGGGTGAGGAAGTTTTCTTCCAGAAATTCCCTTGTTAGTTCAGTTGGCAACTTCTTCACTGTGTCTTGTTCTAGTAGGCCAATAATTTGGATGTTGTTCCTCTTCATAGAATATTTCATTGACCTCAGGTTTTCCCCCGCCTCTTTTATTATCTTATTTGATTGTCCTTTTTGTGCCCTGAGATCTGCCTGGTTGTCTTTGAGATCACTGATATGGTTCTGAGCCTCTTCTAGTCTGTTCATGAGATTTATGGTCTTGTGTGCAACGTCTGCTGCTTCATCCATTAGCTCCTGTATTCCAGTTTGGTGCATGGACTTCATCTTCTCTATCATTGCACCCTTAGTCTGTGTAGCTTCCTCAGCAGTCTTCTGAAGATTTCTTTTTGTGGCAGATCCAAGTCAGATTCTTCTATGAGTGTTGTTAGCTCTGCTGTTGTGATTTTTCTTTTTTCTCATTGGGAATGATGCAGCATACTGTTATTTATGTGATGATTTCAAAGAGCTGGGTGCCTTATTTCTGGGAGACCAAGAAGTCTTGCGTTTTCTGTGACTAACATCAGTGTTTTCGAGTGCTGCCCGTGGCTTACTATGGAGGTGGGTCAGGCTGCTGTGTAGGCAGCTGCTGTGGCAGCTCAGTGGTCAGCAGCCAGGAGAAGTTGCGAGCACCGGTGGGGACAGCTGTGGGGAACTCAATTAGGTAGACAGTTCCTGGTACCATGACAGGACTGTAGGGGACCAATGGGCAGGTTGTGGCCCCATTGGGGTCTAAGGTATTGTGACCAGCATGAACTGGGAAGCTCCTAGAACTGAGTTGCTGGTCTCTTGGGTTGTGGAGCTAGGCTAGATTTGGGGGAAGGATATCCTCTGGTCCGGGGATATACTCTCCACTGTCCCACTCGCTGTGTGGGCTGGGAGAGGATGGAGCAGTGATGATGCCCGAGCTGGGATAGGCCCACACAGCACCTATTCGAGGTCCCCAGGGGCTGGGTACTGCAAGACCCAGATCTATGACTACGACTCCCTGAAGTAAAGCATGGCACAGTGTGCTGGGCTAGGAGGAGAAGGGACAGTCAGAAGCTGCAGTGCTGGGAAAATGATGGGTGTGTCGTGTGGGCACCACTCCATGTGGACAGGGAGAGGCTGGGGCTGCCATGAGCTGAGGTACCCTGGAAATTGTGGGGGGCTGTGCCCCATAACATGGCAGATACCACTGCAGGTACCACCAGTGCTGGGTGCCCCCATCCACAGGCAATCAAACTTGCTGCGGGTTAGGCCCTGAGGCCCTGGGTGGCTGCTGGGAGGGACCAGTGTAAAGAGTTTTTTGAAGTCTTGGAAACCTGTCCAATAGGATCACTGTGTGTTCTTATTGACTCTGGCAGTGAATACGGATTTTGAGATATCATCTATTACCTCTGTAAACTTTGATTCCAGGCTAAATCTGTTTCTTTCTTTATAATGCAAACAAAGCCATTTGGTGTAATGTTTAAACTGTAAAGATAAAGCATTAGTCTGCCTCCACCAGCTGTTGCTTCCACCAGCTGTTCCTCAGAAGAAAGACAGGGCTTGCTATTCCTGTAAAGAGTTACAGTCTCAAACTCACAGAAATAGGCCTATCCTGTCTGGTAGGGTCACTATGATCCTACATCGACTGAGGGCAGTGAGTTTGAGTTCTGTTTTGTTTTTAGTTTGGCAGTGTTAGTCTATCAGTGCCCTACTAAGTCCTTCAGGAGCTTTGAAAGATTTTCTCACACTCTTGGGTTTTGGGTTAAGAGTGCACACAGAATGTAACCCAAAACAATCCAAATGATCATCTGTAGGATGATCCAGAGTGTAATTTTTAAAACTACCATCAATAACCAAGGAGTCAGAACATTTAATTGTTTCAGCTGAACATTTAAAATGAAGTTCATCAAGTTGCATGGATGCATGGATCCCAGTGCATCTAAGCACAATAAAAGTGCAATGAATTTTACTTAACAAGATTTGAGCAGAGGTGCCTGGAGGCACTGAAAGGTTTCATTCAGTCAGGAAGTGTGGCCTTGTGCAGAGGGAGAGACTCTTGGAACAGCCCTCTTGAACAAAGGTCCTAAGTTAACTCTAAGTCTAGTTGATAAAGCCAGAAAAGCAGCAGGCTCTTGTCAACACCCAAAGTAGGACTGAAGGTTGGGGGGGGGGGGGCATCACTGCTCTCCGGTGGTGGGAGTAGGAGGCCCAGCCCCACTGCTGGAATTGAACCTCCATCCCAGTGGGCCGCAGTTCCACGCACAACCACTACGCCACCGGGGCTCAGCCCTCAAATATAATTTAAAAGTACATTTAGTAAATCTTTAAAAAGGGGGGGACAGGGCTGAGCCCCGGTGGCGTAGTGGCTGTGTGCGGGACTGCGGCCCACTGGGATGGAGGTTCAATTCCGGCTCCCAGGAGCAAAGGCTGGGCCTCCTACTCCCACCACCAGAGGGCAGTGATGCCTAAAAAAAAAAAATAATAATAAAAAAATAAAATAAAAAGGGGGGGGACAAAGATGACACAAAGACAGACACTTCATTTGGGTGAGAGAGGCCATTAGTATGAGGTCATCATGGGCCTCTGAGGATTCACAGGATGTTAGTTAACTAGGGCATAGAACAAAGAGAAATGTCAAAAATTCATGATCGGTGGCAGATCAATACATCACAGTTACAGATGGAACTACAGAATTGTGTTACAGAACCCTGGACTACAAATCAGATGTTTTGGAAGAACTATGACCAGAGTGCTCCTTACTGACAAGGATGGTAAGACTTTGTCTTACATTTTCCAACATATCAAGAGAGACCAAGCCCTGGAGAAGGACATGTTCAGTGAAGTAGAGGGGCACTGAAAAAAAAGGATGACCCTGGACAAGATAGACACAGTTGCTGCAAAAAAAAAAAAAAATGGGCTCAAGCATAGGAACGTTGTGAGGGTGGTGAGGCGCTGGGTTTCCCCTGTTGTGCATAAGGTCATTATGGGGCAGACCCAACAAGATGGCACCTAACAACAAAATGTATGATATGTGAATTTTATCTCACACAAACTACTACAACAAAAACAAAAACCAAAGGTGACTAATGTTGACTAATGGTTACCATGGGTGAAGGAGGAAGAGTTTCACTTAGGGGGCACTGCATTCATTTTAATGGTGATGAAATAATTTGGAAAAGGCTATCAATAATGTTTGCACAACAGTATAATCAATGACACTGAATCATGTATGTAGAAACTGTTGGAGAATGTTTTGTTGCATCTATTTTACTACAATTAGAAAATCACTTCACTAATAATGAGTACAAGGAAGAAGAAAATGTTCTAAAATTGATTGTGGTGATGGTTGTTCAACTTTCTTATATGACTGAACCGCTGAATTGTGTGATATGCGGATTAAGGGTCAATAAGATTACTTAAAAGCAACCATTTATTAAGTCTCAGAGACAATATAAAGACACAAACACATGATCAAGATTAGGGAGGAGGTTGACGTGTTGTCTGAGGATTCAGAATTGGGAAGCAAGGTGTATAGGACATGGGGGGCACGGGTGGGCAAAGGGCAAAAAAATACCGTCACAAAGACATGATAGGTGGCACATCAATATATCAAAATTACAGGTGGGGCTACAGAAGCAGGAATGGGACTGGGACATGTACATCATTAGACAGAAGAGTTTACAAGATTAGTGCAATGCTTTTCAACCAATGCAGTCAGCATGAGACTGATAGAGCATCAAGACTATTTGACTCGCCCTAATATCCCTAGTATGGAGGTCTCCATCAAGGACACACCTGGGCAAGCCCCCAGAGAGAGATTTTCCTTCTAGGATGGCCAGAGAGGGGTGGAGGCAGTTCACTTTCCCAAGACATTCTGTCTGAGGGCAAGATTATCTACGTTCTTGGTTAATGATCATAAAGTATTCACCAGAGATTCAATCTATGTGGGGGATTCTGGAAATGGATTTTGATCTGTCTGTTCATTGTTTTTTGTAAACCACAGTGCTTGGCATTTAAGCTCTAATCCTAAAGAGAGAGGGAAATGAGTCCGGAGAGCAAATAGTCTAGTCTAAATTGAGGAAAGAAGGCTTCTTCAGGAAGTGACACTTGGAACTGACAACCAAAAGCTCACAGCTCATGGACAGATTAGAACTGTCCTTGTGGGTTTCTGAGACCGTATCTCTCAATATGAGTAAAGTAAATCTTTCTCCCTCAGAGTGGCAGGTGGATTTCAATTGCTGACCTCATGGTTAGTGTAAGCCACTAAAATGGGCTGAAGGTGGTGAGTGAAAGGAAAACACTTGAACAGACCTCGGGCCAGGATGAGAGATTGAAGCACTTCTAGAAATGTACATTTAAATGGAAGCCTGTTTTGAGGATGGCCCATATGCACTGCAGGTAGAACCAGCAGAACTTTGAAAAAGAATCTCTTAGAGAACTTAGATCAGACTGAGGAATGCAAGAAAGTGTAAGGAAGACCAGCAAAGCCAGGAGTATTTTAAGGTACAAAGGAGACTCCAAATCTCACATAAAACTTAAGGAGGATGATTTTTTACTGTTTGACCTATGGGGTAGCTGCTTCTCATTACACATCTTTACCTGTAATTGAGGGCTCAGATGTCCCCCAAAAGAGGTGATATAAGCTTGATCAGAAATAAATCAGGGACTCTCTCACCAAATGGACCATCTAATGGGTTGAGAACTTCTAGATGGAGAGCTGATTAAAAGTCTGACGTGGTGGAACAAACTCCAAATACACTATCCCCTCACATCTAATAAACAAGAGACATGATTTTCATCCATGATTCATTCAAACCACTTGTGGCAGTCATGTTCTCATGTGTCAATTTCATGATTGGGAATGCAGGGGTGGATTCTAGCCTGTCAATCCAGAGATAGCCAATGAAACCTTTGTGTGGGCATGGCTTTCTTTGAGAATTTTGGGAAGTCTCACAATATTTCCCTCGTAGAGATGAGAGACAATCTCCCCACTTGTTGGTAGTTGCTTGACTGATAAGATGGCAGCATCCAAGGAACTGGAGGAGAAGCCACGCAGCCTACTGTGATAGAACAAGACTTCTGAAGCTGGAAAAGCCACAGAGAGACCCCTCCCCACAGAGATATTTCTACCACCAATGGATACTGCTGATGGACCCTGAGCACTGGAAATGAGGAGCTATGAGGGACCCCAGCAAAAGCCAGGTTGTTTCTACTGTCTCTGGACACACAAGACTTTGCACCCACTGGCCTGTGATTGTCCTGGTGTTATTGCACATGCTTCATGAGTTGGAGGGAGACTGTATGGACAGGTTTTGGGCATATGGACTGGTGTCAGACTTATGACCTTGAACTGGACTGGGCTGGGATGCTTTCTCAATGTTCCATTCCTCTTATATATAAACCTTTCCCTTATGTCCATATGCATGTTTATGAATTTGCTTCTCTAATCTGCCTGGACTAACCCACCACTGCAAGACCATTATCAGAAATGGCACTCTTTTAAAAGATAGAGACATACTGGAAAAGAGCATGAAAAGAGCATACTCCGAGATGGAAGAAGATTCACCCACCTGGAGCTACTACTGCCAGACCAGAAAATTGAGAGATAAGGGAAACTCTTTTGTTGACAGCTAAGATTTTGAAGAAGAAAAATTGTTGCTACTCTGAAGAAGAGTTTTTTAGAAGAGTAAAGAGTTGACAAGAAATGAAAAGGAAATACTCAAATTTGGCATCATGAGACCTCTTTCAAACAGAAAGAATATGATCAGAGAAGGAATCTTGGAACACCAAGTAGTAAGAAAGAACACAGTAAGCAAAAATAAAGGAAGCCCATAGGTGGGGCAAAAGTTAATGCATTTGACAGCTAAATGGAAGACTGGAAGTTCAAGCCCATGCGTTGGCGCCCCAGAAGAACGACCTAGCAACCTACTTCCAAAAAAATGTCAGCCATTGGAAACTGTGGAACAAAGTTTTACTCTGACATGTGTAGGTCATCATCATGCAAGACAAAGGAGATTGCTTAGATGTTTGAAAGACATTTTCAAACTAAATGATAAGAAAGCATGAATATATTTTATTTCAAAAGAAACAAATCATTGAGTCTATGTTTGATTAATTCATTGGAGTATCTTAAAAGTATGTGAAAATTGGCTACAAGAAAGAGGGAGGGCTGAGCCCCGGTGGCGTAGTGGTTGTGCGCTGGACTGCGGCCCACTGGGATGGAGGTTCAAGTCCAGCTCCACGGAGCAAAGGCTGGGCCTCCTACTCCCACCACCTGAGGGCAGTGATGCCCCCCCCCCCAAAAAAAAAAGAGGGAGGAAAAAATTTTATTTGAACTGAAACTTACCTCGTACTGAGGAAAGAGAATGACTGCTCTTGAGGGAAGAATTTCAATGGAATTCTGCCCTAAATTATGTAGTTAAGTACAGATTATATAGTTTCAGATTTGTGATTAGTTATTTGATTTGACTGAAAATATCAGGGACTGTTTCTTAACACCAAGAATATAAACTTAACTCTAAATCCTTATTTTGGTTGAGGTTTATTCCATAGATAGGAAGACTGCAGTGTATTTTGAGTTTGGGGACGGTATCTAATAATCCAAATTAATTTATTATATTTTAGTGTGTACAAATTTCATACAGGCCAGATTAGATAAGCCCTTTGGACTCTGTTTGGAAGTGCATTTTTTCATATAAAATGCAATTTATTGAGCCAGAAACATAGGGAATCTAGGACAGATGATCCCTTCAGGATCAGAGGTGAGAGGGATGATATCTGAAGGTTGGAGGGAGGGGAGGGTGGAAAGGGGGAACGGATTATAAGGATCTACATATAATCTCTTCCCTGGAGTATGGACAATGGGGAAGTCGGTGAAGGGAGACATCAGACAGTGTAAGATATGACAAAGTAATAATTTAGAAATTAACAAGGGTTTATGATGAAGGGGAACAGGAGAAAAAAATGAAGTGTCAATGCCCAGGACTTAAATAAAAAGCAAATGTTATGAGAATGACGAGGATAATGGATGTACAAATGTGCTTGACTCACAATGAATTTATGTTTTGATTGTTGTAAGAGTTGTATGAGCCCCCAATAAAAGGATTTTTAATGTAAAAAACAAACAAAAAAGTTAAGGAGGACATTTACTAAATCTTAAATGGGGGAGGAGGGAAAACAAAATAAAGGGAAATTAGGGAGATGAGGGAGAGCATTAGCACAAGTTCACAATGGCATTATAGGATTTACAGAGATTCGAATTGAAAGGTGGGGCTGAGCCCCAGTGGCAAAAGTGGTTGAGTGCAGGCCTGCCGCCTGTGGGCTTGGTGGTTCAAATCCAGTGGGCGGCTCTCAGGAGCGGCAACCACCAGAGGGCAGTGAGGCCCACAAAAACAAACAAACAAACAAAAAGCCTCATCAAATTGAGAGGTGATTTAAAATCCGAGTACCTGGTTTGCAGAAAGCTAGAGATGATGTGTGAAAATCCAAAATCCCTATATAGAGCCCCCCACACTGAATTCCCTATGATCGTTAACCAAAGATGTAAATAACTGCCCTCAAACGGAGTCCACTGGAAAGTGGATTACCTTTACCCTTCTCCAGACACACCGGGGAGGGCCGTTTCGCTTAGATACTAGCCTGGGCATATTCTTGATGAAGATTACCGGGTCTACGCAGTTCCAACTTGGTTGTGAGGTACCATTGAGTGCACCCCAACTCATAGCCACAGTATGTAGGAGAGAGGGAAACATGCTCAGCCATGCACAATCCTCACAATTGCTATATCTGAGCCCCTGGGGGCAGCCACGGTGTCAGTCTAGCTCATTGAGGGCCTTCCTCTTTTTCACTGCCCCTCGACTTTACCAAACATGATGTCCTTCTCAAGGAACTTGACAGCATGTCCAAAGCATGCAAAATGAAGTCTTGCCACCCTTGCCTCGGTGGAGTACTCTGGCCAGACTTCTTCCATGGCACATTTGTTTGTTCTTTTGAAGTCCATGGCGCTTTCAATGTTCTTCGCCAGCACAACTCAAAAGCACTGAGTCTTCTTCAGTGTTCCTTGTTCACATGCATATGAGGCCAATGAAAACACCTTGGCTTGGGTCAGGCACACCTTAGTCGTCAAAGACACATCCCTCCTTTTCAATACACTAAAGAAGCCCTTTGTAGCAGATCTACCCAATACAACACATCTTTTGACTTGTACTTTTGCACGTGGATCCCAAATCCTTGACTTCATTCTTTTCTCCATTTACCGTGGTGTTACCTATTGATTGCATTTCGGTCTTCGTCATATTGAGTTACAATCCGTTCTAAAGACTGTAATCCTTGGTCTTCATCAAGTGCTCTAAGTCTTCCTCCTTTTCAGCAAGCAAGGTTGTATTATTTTCATATCAAAGGTTGTTAATAAGCCTTCCTCCAATCCTGATAGCACATTCTTCTTAATATAATCCATCTTTTCTAATGTTGTCTTAGTGTATGACAAACCTAGTGCTTGAATTTAAGCTCTTATACAGGACCTCCAAGTCGCCTCGGCGGTGGAGTGGTTGTGCATTGGGCTACGGACCACAAGGTTACAGTAGTGGAAACCTACAGAAGCAGTTCTACCTTGCCTAGAGGGGCACTATGGGTCAGCATTGACTCTAGGGGAGTGCATTGAGTGGGTTCCAATACAGAAGCAAAATTAAGCCTTCATAAACCTAGAATTTTGTAATAAGAAGAGTAGGTGAAAATGTCACCAATTTGTTTGAATTTTATGTCTTTTCATTGTCTTAATGGATTTTGTTTTGCATCGCATGGGCGAGAGGCAGGCAGGAGACATGGTTCATCAAAATGGAATTTGCAATGATTGGGACTAAAGACCATCAATCAGCCTTAGAGATAATTCTACTGAGGAGAATTTACTTACTTCTTACTTTGTAACAAACGATCTTTGTGCGAAAGGTGTCCCAAGGAGATCGTGGCAGATATAGGCCTAAAATTCAAAACTGCTTATCGAGAAGCCTTATGAAATGTGTTAATGTTTCTAGAATGAAATTATGTCTTGTAAAATAAATGCAAGGGTAGTGGAAAGGGACTGTAGGTAAGAAATTGAGGACAATGATGCCCCGTGGCAAAACTAACTAACGAACTAAAAAAAACCCAAAAACCCACCTTATCCTCAGAGTTGCAAACGCTTAACTCGAGGAGCCTTGATGGATTACGGCAGTGCAGCAAACCACAGGCTGATTTGAAACTAGCAGCCACTCCTTGGGAAAAGATGAGGCTTTCTACTCCCGTAAAGAATTGCAGTCTCTCAGAAACTCACAGGGGCAGTTCAAATCTGTCCCTGTAGGCTCGTTATAAATTAGAATCTAATGGGAATTGACAGTACATTATCTTGGGTTTTAACTCGCCTGTCTTTCCGCACGCCCTATCGTTGCCATGGTTACTACTTCCGGGACGTGTTTTTTTTTCTGGTCTCCAAAGCCAATGGAATAGGCCGTACTATACTTACTGCCGGAAGGGCTCCGCCCCATGGCCCAAAGGCCAATGGTAAGCGCGGTAACAATGCGCTCCTCTGGAAGAGCAAACTCTACCGCCAATGGCGTTCGACGTCTCTACGTAAGGACGGCCCGAGCGTTGCTGCGGCCGGAGCGGTTGCTATGACGCCTGGGGCTCGCTAGGCACCTGCTGGTTGCCGCGGAACGCGCTGGAGCGGAGCGGCCTGGGACCCTCGGGGCCGGGTTGTGAGGCTCCCGCTTCAGCCTCGAGGAAGCCAGGCACCCATTTCCCCCTCTCCATCAGCATTCCAGGTCTTTCCAGCTCTCTGCCCAGGAGGGCCTGAAGCGAGGACATCCCGGGCCGGAGAGAGCTCTCGCCCCTTTGCTCCGTGAAGCGTAGGGGCCGCGCCCCTTTAGAGGGGCCTTACCATGTCCAGCGTCAGGAAGGCGTGGGTTTGCCCTGCGTCCCTGTGAAGAGACTCACCCCGGGACGGCCGCTGCAGCGTTCCCCCCCCCCCCCCCCGCGGCACGGGGGTCCCCTGGCTGTCGCCTTTCGGGGTCGAAGCTCGGCATGCAGAACCTCGGTTGCCCGATGAAGCTGTGTCTTCAGCGTCCGACGCCATCAAGTCAGTGACCTGCCTTTGCCACCACAGCCTCGCTCGTTTCCCTCGTCCCCTTGAGCGCCCGTCCTCTCCCGTCACTCGGCCATTTGCGCCTTTGCTGTGCCCGCTGCACGTGACTGACGTCCTTGAGTTTCTTCCCCTGTCGATAGATCGTCTCTGCTCTCTACTGACAAGACTTTGGAGAGCTGGGGATTCCGCATGCTCCAGCCCTGGAAGCCTGTGGAAGATTTTTCTCTGCTTCTCTGCACTATGGCGAGCGTGCTGTGTTGGGTAAACTAGAGGCATAGAATGGAGACATGCACTGTGGTAAATAAACATTTCAAGCCTAGTCAATTTTGAAAACGGGGTGTGGGGACCGGGGTGCCTTTCCCCAGCCCATTTAAACAACGGAAGGGTGCTCTTTCTTTTAAATGGGTGAATAGAAATGTTGGGCATAAATTGTAGTGATGTGTTCATCCATTTGAAAAAGGTCATTTAAAATGCTCACGTTACCGAGAACTTCCGTTGTAAGCCAGATTAATTTGGGATGCGAGAGACATTTCTGGAGGTGCTTGAAACAATTCTTGTCCCTCCACCTCAACGTCTCATCCGAAACGTTCTTTGTGACACACGAAGCAAAGGCACCAGGTAGGAGGCGGGAGCCAGGCCAACAGTCTTAGGAAGATTGAGAGGTGTAGACATGCAGTAAGATGCATATACAAGCAGTGCAACCTTAGACACTAGCTTGGGAAACTACCGTACCTTGCCAAATCTTCAGGCTATTTTGAGGATAAATAAAGTGCACATTTTTAACAGGTACTTTTGAAGCTAGCAGGATTTGGATATCTTAATTTGGGGGGACCAATTGAAGCCAGTAAATGGGAACTGAATAGATATTAACTCTTTAAAAACAGGAAGAGGCTGTCAGGTGCTTTCTTTTAAGGAGTTGCTCTCTCCCCTCCTGTTTGTATTTACTTAGCAAACATCATTGTAACAATGTTTACATAATAGATGTTTTCTATTACCCTAAGACAGTGGGTCTAAAAAAGGAAGCAAGGGCTGAGCCCCGCTGGCGCTGGCGTAGTGGTTGTGCGCGGGACTGCGGCCCACTGGGACGGAGGTTCAATTCCAGCAGTGGGGCTGGGCCTCCTACTCCCACCGCCGGAGAGCAGTGATGCCCATAAAAAAAAAAAAAGGAAGCAGAAAGTGGTGGTTGCATGTGGTGCTGTATGGAGACACTTTCAGTGATCACAAGGCCGTAGTGCCATCTGTCTAGTTGGTAAAGGTCAGGATGCCACTAGGTATCTAGAAATACACAGGGCAGTTCCCCACAGCAAAGAAATATACCGGCAAAATGTCAATTGTGCTGAAGGGGAAAATTATGCCTTTTTGATTTGTTCTGTTTCATTCCATACATACATGTGCATTTCAGAGTTATAGTCTACGTACATTTTTGTCTTTTTCACGTAGTTTTATATTTTAAATAGACCCCCCACACTTCTTTTTGAATGTTGACAAAGAATTTTTCTCCTCACCAGATTAGGGAATTGAAAAGGTAAACAGTTGGTGTGTAGCATGCATTTCAAGATTTCTGTGAGTTTTAAAGTTATATTTGTATCGGAGAAAGAACGGTGAAAAGCCACGTATGTAGGTGATTCTATTCTAACTGTGTTTGTCTCCTAAATACCTTAACCCTGGGGTCTAAAACTCAGCCTCGGCACAGAGTCAGGAGATGTGAGGTGTGGTTCAGTTAGACTTCTCAGCTGGGGAATACCCCAGGTCTTGGCTTTGCACAAGAAAGAATTCATGCTGAAGCCTGGGTTATGATCCAAGTAGGTTTTCATAAAGGATGAAAGAAGTTTCAGGTTTTTACAGTCTCAGAAGAATACACACTATTTCAGAGAAGCATGCCAAACTGCATAAACCACGTTGGGACTCAACACTGAACACGGGCAAACTTGTGGGGCGACTCATCCACATGTGGTGACCTGACGCCCGAGAGTCCTTGGTAGGTGCAGGAGCAGGGTCATGGGCAGAAAGGAGACGAGCGGAAAAAGAGGCCACTGCCTGCCACCAAGGTAGTTAACCCTCAGCCTGGGGGGCGTGGTTGACCCCATTGGCTGAATCAAGCCCAAGAGGTAAAGGAATAAGTAGAGATGACTCCGCACCAGTTTTCTTTGCCCCCTTTCTGTTTGATTTTCCTTGTCTCTGCCTCAGTTTGCACGGACAACTTTACCAGATCATTCTTTATACCTAGAAAATTTTGAAAGCCTACCAACAGTGCACGGGACATTTATTTCCAGACAGTAGATTTTTTTTAAAGACTCAACTATTTAGTGAGCATTAGAAAAGCAAGAACAATAGTCTCATGTACTTTGTTGTGTGGACAGTTTAAATGCTAGTGGGTTTGTAATCCAAAGCGTAGGGTTCTATCTCCTCAAGATACATCTTTTCAGAATTTTCAAGTTGCTCAGTCTACCATGAAATGTGATGGTTCTGGAAGGTCATAGCATTCCTCCAGATGGAGGGAACTAAATATTCAAAGTTACAAAAATGTAGGCAGCATGATGGGAATCAAAAGCATGCTTGCATGAAGGTCAAATGTCAAAGAGTCCTCGGAAAGCAATGGAGATGTTAAACAGTAAGTGATTTGAAGTCAGAAGGCTGAGTCTGGCAGCGTTGTGGAACACTGATTGGATGAGGGCCAGCCTGGCAGCAGGGAGATCAGTTAAAGATGCTATTACACTAACTTGGCCCAGAAGTGAAGAGCTACTAAATTTAGGCAGCAACTCTAGATGTGGACAACTTAGATGAGAAAATGATCAAAGAGATAATATTGATCAATCATACTGATTGTTTGGGAGTAGGGTGAATAAGAAGAGGTCAAAGATGGTTCCCTAGCTTCTGGCTTGGCAATTTTATTAACTATGGGATACCTAGAAGAAGAGGAAGTGTAAGAGAAAAGCTAAACTCATTGTCATTGAGTCATTTCTGACAGTTACCCTATCGTAAGGTTACCAGACATTCTGCTTTTTAACAATTTAACAATATCCCGCAGCATTTTAAAATTATTTATTTATTTATTTTTTATTTTATTTTTTATTTAAGCATCACTGCCCTCAGGTGGTGAGAGTAGGAGGCCCAGCCTTTGCTCCTGGGAGCTGGAATTGAACCTCCAACCCAGTGGGCCGCAGTCCCGCGCACAACCACTACGCCACCGGGGCTCAGCTCGCGTTTTAAAATTAAAATAAATATATTACAATACTATTTTCTTTTTTTGTTTGTTTGGGTTTTTTTGTGTTTTTTTTTTTTTTGTGGGCATCACTGCCTCTGGTGGTCGTGGGCGCTACCCAGCTGCCGCTGGATTTGAACCGCCAAGCCTGCGGGCTGCAGTTCCGCACTCAACCACTTACGCCACCAGGGCTCAGCCCTACAATACTATTTTCTATGAACATTTTTGTTTTGTTTTTTGGGCATCACTGCCCTCTGGTGGTGGGAGTAGGAGGTCCAGCCTTTGCTCCTGTGGAGCGGCTGCTGGAATTGAACCTCCATCCCAGTGGGCTGCAGTTCCGCGCACAACCACTACGCCACCGGGCTTCAGCCCTCTATGAACATTTTTGTTGCTTCATATAGACAAAATTTTTAATCAAGATTCCTACCCCCTGGTTCCCCCACCCACCCCCTGCCGGTCAATGGTGTCCCACTTAAAATCTGGTCACTTTACAGTAGGGACACGCTGAACTGCCCCTATAGATTTCCAAGGCTAACTTTTTATGGTAGTTGAAAACCTGGTCCCTTTTCTTCAGAACTACTGGTAGTTTTGAACTACTCACCTTGTGTTTTGCTCCCAACAAATAATCACCTCGCCACCAGGGTTCCTTATCAAATACATAGAACGTTTCAAAAGATTCATGGGAAATTTCCTTTAAAGGAAGATCGTTTAAGCTGGATTAGTTGTCCAACAGGTGATTATATATGAATGGGCTTCAATAAGTCATGGAAAAACAGAATTAATTGGTAATGAGTTATTTCCCTTCTATTTTATATCATCACTTTCCAAACTCACCATTCTCTATTGATCCTTGAGTAGAAAAGGGAAACCAATTTAAGGGATCTACATATGACCTCCTTTTTGGGGTACAGACAACAGGGAAGTGGGTGAAGGGACACATAGAAGTGTATGATGTAACGAAATAATTTGTAAATTATTAGGGGTTCATGAAGGAAGGCAGTGGGAAGGGATGGGAAATATGGGGAGTTGATACCAGGGGCCTAAGTAGAAGGGGGATGTTTCGAGAATGATGATGGCAACAAATGTACAAATGTGGTCTCCGTATAATTGATGTATGTATTGATCGTGATAAGAGTTATATGAGCTCCTAATAAAATGATTTATTAAAATAAAAAAGGAGTAGGCTTACACCCTGCCTCTAACCCATTCTAGTCTAAACGGACTTGAGTGATACATAAACAACTAACTTCAGAGAGGGAATACTATTCACGGAGTCAGTAACACTTAATTGCCTCTCAACAATTTGAACTTAGAAGTAAAGAGAGTGAAATGGTTTGCTCTTGAATTTAGGTCACAAATGACTATTTTCAGACTCGCTAATGAAGTAAAGTCCATCCTCTCAGAGAAGCAAATAGATGGAGAAGAATTAGAGGGGAAAGTCAGAGATAAAAAAACCCTGGCTCAAGAGAGACTATTAATGGCTACCCTATTGCATATCTAGTTGCTACATAACCTGTTTAGTTTCTAGAATATGCCCTTTCATTGTGCCCTGTAGAGTTGTAATTGATTGTCTGTGACAGATAGCTCCAAAATAGTAATGACTTGAAAAAGATTCATAAAGATCTTTATATGAAACTCAGGATTGATGAACCTATAGGGACATCAAGTAGAATAAAGGTTTCTGAGGGATACAGTGGTGGGGGTGGGGTGGACAAAAGGAATTGATGTAAGGAGTTCAAGAAGGAAAGGAATGTTTTGAAACTGATCATAGTAGCAATTGTACGATACTGTTTGGTGTGATTGAATTATGAAACGTTATGATATCTGTATTAATAAATTCCCAATAAAATGTTTTTGAGGGAGAAAAAAAAAACTCTGTAGAAAGCAGTCCAGAACTGTTGTGGCATCATCTTAAAATTGCCAGAGAGCTAAGTCCCCATGGCATAGTGGTTGTGCGCAGGACTGCGGCCCACTGGGTAGGAGGTTCAAATCCAGCAGCAAGGCTGGGCCTCCTACTCCCACCACCAGAGGGCAGTGATGCCAAAAAAAATTGCCAGAGACCCAGTGAAGCACTTGTTATCCTCAAGGTGGCCCTGTCAATTGTTCATGCTTCAGCAATCTTGTCCAAAGTTCATTAGCAGGGGAAGGAGGAAGGGAGAATTGGGTTCTTTTAAGAACACTTCCTAGAACTGGCATGTACTTTCTTTTGATCAAAATCAAATGCCATGGCTATATCTAGAAAAACGCCTTGTGATGCCACAGAAGAGACAGGAGAAGACACACCAAGAAAAGAATAAACGTACCTTAGTGAGAACATGTAAAAAGAATAGAACATATGCCCTGTTGGCATTTGGCATTTTGAGAGTGGATATTGTCTGTGTAGTACTAAGAGCAGAGGCTAAACTGCAGTGATTTGATGCAAACTAGAAAGAGGACAATAGTTTGAGAGGGATATATGGGGGTCAAAGAAGGGTTGTTTCTGTGTCTTTATTGGTAAGATGAAAGATCTCTCGAGCTAAGGACAAGGCATCAGGAGAAAGGGAAGGGATAAGCAAAGAGAAAGGAAACAGAACAAGTTCCTCAAGGAAGAAATATGTGGAACACAGATCAATGAATTAATCTTGATCAGGAAGGTGCCACCTCTCTCACTAAGAAGAGATGTCTGAAGATGAAGGTTAAGGAGTTGGTGGCAATTTTATGACGACCTTCATTTTACTAGTGGTGTGGGAGACACATTCAGCGGGCAAGAATGAGAAAAGTGAGATTTAAATTCTTAGAACCGACAATTTAGGCTCACTGCTAAGTGAAAGCCAGCAGAAGTTGGCAATGAATGCTTAAAGTATCAGCAGAGAAAGCGTGACTCATACTGAAGACCATGAATTTGTAGTTGTGCCTGTCTGCATGCTTGCTTGAGGTTTCTCCACCAATACACAGCAACCAAGAGGAGACAGAGAATGGCAAATGTTTGAAGTTATTCGGGGCTGGAGTTTACGTGGAAACTGGAACAAGGGACAAGATAATTAAGGATGTTGTTAAGTGACAGTCTGGAATGATGAATGTCATATCTTTCTGGAGAAGGAACTCAATGAAGTCAGAAGAGTAACTGATAGTTTGAAAGGGGATAGAAAAAAAAGAAAGGGAATATAGTCGGCCAGGGCTTATTCTTAGTGTGGTGTATGTAATGGATAAAGAGAGGTCAAGGATGTTTCTTGACCACATTTAAGGGGGCAGGCAATGTACAGAGCAGTGTCAAAAGTAAGACTGCGAGTTCCCACAGGTTAAAACGAGGCCTCTGGTGGAGCCACAGCAATAGATACCTAAACAAAGTGGAGAGTGATAATCACTGACTTTGGGAGGTGGGTGGTTAGAGGCTGGATGGATCTGAAACCTGCTCTGTCCTCCTTAGCAACAAGCTCCCGCTTCCTTCACCGGAGCTTCTCCTCTATTTTTATCTCCCAGATGCAAAGGACCCAAAGGTGTCGTTAATATACCCCCCTCTGGTTCCCTTCGTCACTTTCTGTAGCCTCACTCTCCCACTCCATCCCTCCATTAGCATTATGTTGTTTCCCTGGAGCATGCAGGACTTGTCACAATTCAAGCCTTTATCTTCTAATCCTCTCTCAAAACCTCACCAACCTATCAGAACTGCTTTTAACCTTTTGGTGACTTTGCTTCTGATTTATTTCCATTTGTGTGTGTTCTGCGTAGACTAGTAATCCTAATACTTCTGTGTTCTGATTTTCCATGGGTGCTCATTAAAACACGTTTCCAGTTTGCTACGACGATTTCGTGGGACCTCTCTTTCCCCAATTGTCTCAGGCTCTCTGGTACCCAAATACTAAAACTATAGAGAACTTTGTGATGTTCAGAAATCCTGTGGGGAAAAGGAAGACGCGACTAGGGGTCAGGTGATAAGGTAGAATGAAGAAACTTTTAACTGTGAGCTATGGGGAGGCTGCTGAGGAGGGTAAGAATTCAGACCTAGGCCAATTTTCTTTCAATGTACTTATTATTCAAATTCTAGATTTTGTGTGGGCTGCTCAGATAAATCAAAGGCGAAATCAGTAAAGTAAGGTCTTGTGTTAAAAAATAAGATTGACTATAATTCTATGGACTATCAGCAATAAACTAATAATTATGCATGCCATTGCAATTTGCGTAAGATTCTCTCGCTTATCTTTTTGGTTTAACGCCAATTCCTAATCATAGTGATTTGGGTAACACTTCATCGATATAATCAATTCATCAGTAAACAAGTATTTATCTTTTCCCACTGATGTAGTGCAAGTTGTTATGTAGCATAATCATTTTCAACTGAAAAAAATATATATTGATGGCAGACTTAGTGTCAAGATTTATAAGAGAACTGAATGGCTTAGGACATATAAGAAAGATTCAGGGCTGAGCCCTGGTGGCGTAGTGGTTGTGCGCGGGACTGCGGCCCACTGGGACAGAGGTTCAATTCCAGCAGTGGGGCTGGGCCTCCTACTCCCACCACTGGAGAGCAGTGATGCCCCCCCCCCAAAAAAAAAAAGATTCAGTGAGTAAAATATCCTTGCTCAAAGATAAATGAAGAGTCTAATTTCAAAAGAAGTCCTCTTTTACTTGTAATGTTTATCAGGAAGAACAAAGGCTTCTCGCTAGAATATTTTCATTGCAAACGGCCTTTGTTCAGATTATTAAGTTTTAAATTTCAGAATTGGATGGGTAGAAAAGCTTGTGTGATTTTTTTGTTTTTACAGTAGTCTACCATATATAATTTGCATTACGTATATCATGCCTTCATTTCTTATTTTAGAAGATATCCAACTTCTCAAACCTTTCACTTTTTGATATTATCAGCTCTTTAAGTACCTATTATAACTGAGGTGGCATAATGGTTATGCCTTGGGCTGTTGATTTGAAAGGTTAACAGTTTGAAAACACCAGCCTCTACAAGGGCGAAAGACACGACTTTATTCTTTCTTCCTTAAGGAAACCCACAGGGACAGTTCTACCCTGTCTTACTTGGTCACTATGTATAAGCATCGACTTGATGCCAGACGATAGATGATGGATGGATGCATGGATGGATGGATGGATGGATGGATGGATGGATGGATGGATGGTAAAATGAATATAACTACCCAAACCAGATCCCTGACAGCAACCCTATAGGACAGAGGAGACCTGCCCCCGGGGTCCCTTTAGAGACGTCAGCTGCCGTATACCCTCCTTGAAACAGCGGGTGCGTTTGGAAACCTGACCTTGTGGTCAGCAATTGAGAGCTTCAACCACTGCACTCCCAGGGCCCTAGAACAATGTAACAGTTACAATGTGTAGTTATAACAATTATAGTGAATAGGAAAACTAAATGATGCTTTGAAAAGAGTCTAACTCGAGGTAAGTACATCAGATTTCTTGCATCCTCAGTGTATTCACACACACACACACACACACACACGTGCTTATTATCTCTTCTATGAAGGAAAACCTTCAGTTAGAAGAAAGACTTCATCATCTCAAGAAAGAAGCTATTATTTGCCGCTATAGAAGGACAGTTCTGTTTCATCTGGACCTTATGCCCGAAGAGTGAAGAAAGGTGGAGGACTACTGTCAGACTTAGAAGTGCTTACAATAAAGCACATGGAAGAGGTGAAAGAAGTAAGAGCTAATAACAAAGTTTTAAATAATCTGTGGTTTTGTTCATTGTCTTTCCTCAAATAGACACATTAAAAGCCAACACTTGAATATGACTGTGCAGTTTGCAAAGTACTCACGTGGGCACTGTCTTTGTGAACTCTGTTAATTGTCTGTCTTGATTTTCAGTGTAGTGCATGTACAAGTTACACAGAGATGAGCACCCAGACAGGCCTACTCTAGGTGGTTTTGATGATCACCCCTGTCTCAGGCTGCTCTTTGTCTTTGTAGGCTTAAAAACCTGACTAGCCAGTGTACTGAAAGTGAAGCTTCTCAGACCCCAGCGATGTAGGAAAACAGACAACACCAGCACATGAACTGACAGTAAGAGCTGTAATTGGCAGAGGAGCCAGACCTATATGTGCTCTGGCTGATGCATTCTCCCTCCCAGTGGTCACAGTACCTGGGAAATCAAATCTTAACCAAGTATTTACTTGGTTAACAAATGATTCTAATGCTTTTATAGCACAGGCTAAGAGATTTCTACAATAGGGCTACTTGCCTTCATTTTTGGATGTGTGCAAGGGTTTCTAGGAACAAGGTTAGGTAATATTAGTTTTTAATTTATTACTCGTTTTGTTAGTCTTCCAAGGCTGATGAACTTACTTTTTGGCGTCTTCATTCTTTAGATGAGTCCATAAATTCTCTTGGGTTACCTGGGATCACTTGCCTCTGCTTCCACATCCAAGCTCACATAGGGGATTTGGTGATTTTTAAAAATTTCATTCTTTTTTCTTTTTCTTTCTTTCTTTTATGTGTGGCATCACTGTCCTGGTGGGAGTAGGAAACCCAGCTTTGCTCCTGGAGAGCTGCTGCTGGATTTGAACCATCAACCCTGTGGGCTGCAGTCCCGCACACAACCACTGCGCCACCAGGGCTCAGCCCTGAATTTCATTCTTAAAAGGCACTCTGATTTCCAAATTCCAACAGAAGAATATAGCCCCTCTGAAACAAAAAGCAGGACAAGATATCATAACACAACACAGAGCATCTACCTCAACATTAAGCATATGGAGGTTAAAAAATGCCCTTTGGTAGTAACTAGTGTTTTTTAAAAAGATCTGTTCTCGAAAAAGACCATGGGGGGCAAAAGTAAGTAAAACAAAAAAATTTTTTTTAAACACCAAGCAAGTATTTTGTGGCAAAGGGGTAAAAGGAGTGTGAACCTTGTCTCTGCATACTAAGGTAGCATGTGTGCCATGAAGAAATGGGAGGAATCAGGCAACCACTTGAAGAAACCAGGAAACAGGATCATCCCCTGCTGCCATCTGCCCCTCAGTGGTGATGTCCCAGTGCACCATTTCTCTTTTCTTTTCAGGTGGAAAATCATGTGAACCACATCTGGAACTTAAAAGAGGAAAGGGAAAAGTTTTCCCAGGATTATGAAAAGGAAAATGAACAGCTTAGACATGCACTCAAAGTGATCCAAATCCAACAAGGTAATTTTCTTCCTTTTTTTTTAAGCTTAATTTTTATCAAGTAAAAAATATCAGTATGTGACAATTGTCAGAAAATTCAGGAGATGCATGCAAGGAGGAGGAAGGGAAATAATTACTCTCTGTCCTCCTCTCTAAGAAAAGTACTTACGATGTTTTAGACAGGTGGCCTGTCTATCTTTCATGTGTGAGAGTACAGAGTAGTTATTTTCGTCCTTGTCCATTATATCAGTGTGTTGCATTGTAATTACATGGATCAGATCTCCTGGGGAAGAAACTAGATCTTAGTCACGGTGATCTTTCTGATTCCCAGCACCTGTCTTATTAGATGTCTAATACATTAACGATTCCTACAAAGCTACAAGGAAAGATACACATAGGACTCCTTTAATGATAAACCCCATATTTTGCATAGGAGAATCCAATTGATTATGGGTGTTGTTCACCCCTTCATTCAACAATCATTTCCTCCATACTTAGTATGTTAGGTATTGTGCCATAGGCATGCAGCCATAAGGAAACAAGGACCCTTCTTTCATGAGGCTTAGGAGGAGGAGACAGACAGAAAATAAATAACCAAACGTGCATACAAAGAAGGGTTACTGAAAAATAATAAAGCAGAATTAGGGGTCAACATTTAGGATTTGAGATGCTAATTAATGTAGGCTGTGAGGGAAGACTCTGACAAGGTGACATTCGAGCAAGCAGAGACTTGAAGGAAGTGAAAATGTAGATCTTGTGGAAATATGAGGAAATAGCATCCCTAGCAAAGGCAGCTGCAAATGTAAAGGCCCTGAGACCAGGGTGTGCTTGGTGTGTAGAGACTCTGCAAGAAAACCAAGGATTCAGGGACAGATTATTAAGATTAGAGCAGATCAGAGAGATTGTGGGGGACGACAGTAATTACCTGGGATTGTGTTCTTAGTGAGATATAAAGTCATAGGAGGGGTTTGAGAAGATTATGGGCTTCATCTGCCTTATTTTAACAGAACCTCCCTAGCTATTGAAGGTCAAGGTCAGAGGTAGGAAGGCCAGTTAGGAGGATGTTTGATCCGTCCTGCGGATCAGTCAACGTGGGTTCCTGAAAGGGGGACTGGGAATGGAGAGGGCAAGAGACTCGAGAAATGGAGACAAGACAGGATTCTGATCAAGTCTCGTTTATTGAGCCAAAAGGCAGGGTTAATAAAGGCTAGCAACAGGAAGGGGAGGTACAACTTATGGAAATGAGGGGTAGGGATAATCAGCCAATCATCATACACATACCATCAAAGAAACGGCAGGAAAAGAAATATGGTGGGAAGCAGTTCTCAAACAGGTTCGCATGCTAATTATTTGAGCTCAACAGGTCTGCAAGCCATTACAATACAAAAGGTCAAATAAAGGCTTCACTGAGGGATGGGAATCGCATTCGGCTTCCCACAGGTGTTGATGATCAGCCACTGGAGAAATGGTAATGGCTTGGGTGAGGATGTTAAAAGTAGACTTGTGGGCTGAGCCCTGGTGGTGTAGTGGTTGTGCGCGGGACTGCGGCCCACTGGGATGGAGGTTCGTTTCCAGCTCCACGAAACAAAGGCTGGGCCTCCTACTCCCACCACCTGAGGGCAGTGATGCCCACCCCCCCAAAAAAAGTAGAGTTGTGGAAAAGTGGGTGGATGTTTTGAACAATTATATTGTACCACTTGACCTGATTATTTTTCTGTTTATTTTGTTTCATTTTTGCCTTTTTATTTTCACTGGATTCTTTCCTCTCTTACCATTCTTTTGTGTATATGACCTGTTTTTCTGTTTGAACCATTGCTTCCCCCCCTACCCCCGACTTTTGCCTTTTTGATTTAATTCTTATCCTTTTCTTATTCCTCCATAATAATTTGGAAACTATACTTTCTGTATCTATACTATTATTGATTACTTCAATCGTTTGACATGTATGTTTTTCAAAATCTAATGCTCATCAGTCACATTGTCCTTCTCACAATAGAAACTTTAGAACACTTGAACTCTGATCAACATTCACTCCCAATTTGTATATATTATTGCCCAGTTCCACCTTGTTTTATATTATATGATTTTGTATCATATTATTGTTTAATTCCACCATGTTTTAATTCAACAAATTTGATATGATTATTAATTATGGTCCCTGATACTTATATTTGCATACACCATTATTATTTTCTTTGTTCACCAGCCTTTCTTCTATTTTAGGTAATCCTTTTGAGATCATTTTCCATTTAGAACGTCCTTTTATGATGATCTGTTAGTGGAAACATTGTTTTGACTCTCAGGTGGGAGAAGGTTGAGTTAGTTACAAGACATACTTCATATATATTGTGTTATCATTTTATTTTGTTTTTCTCCTTTTTTTATTTCCACTGGATATGTTGAGTTTTATTATATTGGCTTAAAAATTTTGCATTCTATTTTTGTTCATTTGGAAGTTATATTACAAAATCAATTTCTTTGATTTCTTCTAATATTTGTAAATATTCTCAGTATCTGGGTTATTCAGAGATCTGGTCTGCCCAAATACACTAAACTAAAACTCACTCCCATCAAGTCTATACTGAGCTAAAACTCACTCCCATCAAGTCTATACTGAATAAGAGCATGGCACAGTGCAGTGGTTCTCAACCTTCTTAATGCCATGACCCATTAATACAGTTCCTCATGTTGTGGTGACCTCCCAGTCAAAATTATTTTTGTTGCTACTTCCTAACTGTAATTTTGCTACTGTTATGAATTGGGTGATGCCTGTGAAAGGGTCGTTCAACCCCCAAAGAGGTTGCAACCCCCAGGTTGAGAACTGCTGGCATAGTGAGTTACATGTTGGGCTGCTAACCACAAGGTCAACAGTTCAAACCAGCAGCAGCTCTGAGGGAGAATGATGAGGCTTTCTACTCCCATAAAGTTTTTTTTTTTTTTTGGACATCACTGCCCTCAGGTGGTGGGAGTAGGAGGCCCAGCCTTTGCTCCATGGAGCTGGAATCGAACCTCCATCCCAGTGAGCTGCAGTCCTGCGCACAACCACTACTCCACCAGGGCTCAGCCCCCCATAAAGTTTTACAGTTTGAGAACCCCTCATGGGCAGTTCTTTGTCTGATATGCCATCCTCCAGAAAATACTCTGGAGCAACATGTTTTTTTTTTTTAATAATAATTTTATTGGGGGCTCTTGCAGCTACTACAACATTCAGTACATCATTTGTATCAAGCACATTTGCACACATGCAACATGTATTTTTTGTTTTGTTTTGTTTTTTTGGGGGGTATCACTGCCCTCAGGTGGTGGGAGTAGGAGGCCCAGCCTTTGCTCCATGGAGCTGGAATCAAACCTCCATCCCAGTGGGCCGCAGTCCCACGCACAACCACTACGCCCCCGGGGCTCAGCCCACAACATGTATTTTTATAACAGAAATTGCCTCATGACTTTTTAGTAAGTAGGGAAGCATATCATTGTAATGTGGAATTCATATCATTTTTTTCTAAACATGTTAATGATTTATGATGCATTAGCTATTAAGTTTGCTCATGTTATTCATTTATCCTACATTCTTCTTGGAGCTCAGTTTGACTATATATTTTCCCTTGGAAAGCTCATTGCACAATATCCCCTAATCTCTCTGCACTTTCCCTTTGTTTCCATAACTCTGCAGCCTCTTTTACAGCTTGCCTGACTTTGAAATACAGAGATAAAATCCTGAATTAGGGGCTGAGCCCCGGTGGCGTACTGGTTGTGCGCGGGACTGTGGCCCACTGGGACGGAGGTTCAATTCCAGCAGTGGGGCTGGGCCTCCTACTCCCACCACCGGAGAGCAGTGATGCTCCAAAAAAAAAAAAATTCCTGAATTAGCTGTAAACCAAAATCAAAACAAAGCCACTGCCATTGATGTGACTCAGGGTGACAGTATAAAGGGGAGGGCGAGACAGCTTCATCTTCTTCCTGAAGCGTGGCTGATGGAGTTGGCTGCTGTCTTGGGGTTAGCAGGACAAGGCCCAGCACACAACACCAGCAAGGCTCCTCGTGTGTCCTATACTATTGCTGTACTTTTTTAGAAATAAAAATGTTAACACATTTAAGAATGCGCCTCAATAGTTATTAGGATTTCAGTGTTTTTATTGTACTCTAGTTAACAAAATTATAAAGATTTTTACCTGCCTACCTAGCCCCCCTTTTTTTCAAAATCACTCCTTTTTTTTTTTTTTTTTTTTTTTTTTAGTGAACAGCACAAGTTTTCCTCCCAGGAATATGCGTACAATCACATCAGATATTTCTATAGACACAAAGGACCTATTTTGAAAATAGGGCTAACATAATGTAATAATGGATTTACTGTTGAGTAGCAACAAAGGAGAACAGTCACAGGTGATCCAAAACTTTTTGGCCTGAGCAATTAGGATATTCAGAGTTGCTCACCATTCAGATGGGGGAGGCGGGAAGGTCCAGGTTGGAGAAGACCTGTCAAGTTTGAGATGAATATTAGGAATCCAAATGAAAATGTCAGATAAACAGTTGTGGATCTAAATCGGAAATTTCGTGCAGACTGTTATTGTTACTGGGTGCCATTGACTTGGTTTCTACTCATTGGAGACCTGTAAAGAGAATAGAACATTACGCAGTCCGGCTTCATTCTCACAGTCAGTGCCGTTTGAGCGCATTGTTGCAGGCACTGTGCGAATCAGTTCGTTAAGGGTCATCTTTTTCTCTGAGCCTCTCCTCTCCCAAATGTGAATGAATACTAATGAATTTTACCAAATGCTAATGAATATTCCTTTACTTCTCCAGGACTTAGTCCCTCCTGATAACATGCACAAAGTATGAAACACAGCCTCTCTATCTTCACTTTTAGTGTTTTCTGATGATATTTTTTCCTAGACAGATTTGTTAATTCTCATTGATACAGTGAACATTCTTCTCTAACACCATAATTCAAAGGCATACATTATTCTCCTGCCTTTCTTATTAATTTCCCACATTTCGCCTGCCTTTCAGGCAATTGAAGCGATTCTGCTGTGCGCGGGGCTGCTCTGAGGCAGAACCGGTTTGACAGCAGCCACCAACATTAGCCATCATCTTTCCAGCATTTCCTGCTTTCAGCCAAGATTCATCAGACATCAACAATGATAACTCTTTTCCCACATCCTCTTCTGAATCTGGCTGCAATTTCTGGCAGCTCTTTGTCAATGTACTGCTGCAACCAGTCGTAAATTCGTTTCAGCAAACTTGTATGTGATACTGTTAATATTTGCTCATTTCCTCACCCCGTTGAATCCATTCTTTCCAAATGGGCACAAATATGGATCTTTTCCAACCAGTTGTGCGGGGAGCTGTCCTTTCATTCTCAAGGCATAAAGGAGCACTTTCACCATTGCACCGATTTGTTGAAACATCTCGGTTGGTAATGTGTCTCCCTGGAGACTTATTTATAACCAATGCTTTCAGTGCAGCTTCAACTTCTTCCTTTCGTACCATGGGTTTTTGATCAGATACCCCTGAAATGGTTGAGCATAGACCAATTATTTTTGACTATAGAACTCTATTCCTTCCATCTTTTGATCTTTCTTGTGTTATTCAATATTTTGCAGTAGATTTGTTGAATGTTGCAACGTCTTTTCCTGGTTTCTTTCAGCTGGAGAATACTGTACATGGCTTTCCTTTTGCCTTCCTAGCTCTAAATTTGTGTACATTTCATTATTATTTTTTTACTTTGTCTTCTTGAGCTGCCCTTTGAAATCTTCCCTTTAGCTCTTTCACATCATCAGTTTTCCCATTTAAGTTAGCTGTTCTTTGCCCAAGAGTAAGTTGAGTCATTTCTGACATCCATTTCAATTTTTTTTGCTTTATTGTCTTTTTAATGACCTTTGCTTTCTTCATGTATGATGTCCTTGGTATCTTTCTACAACTCATCTGGTCTTTGGTCATTAATGTGAATACCTATTCATCAAACCTGAATTGAATCTATTCTTAAAATGGTCTCTAAATTTAGGTAAGGTAATTTCAAAGTCTTACGTTGGAACTCATGAATTTGTTTTAATTTTCTCCACCTTCAAGTTGAAGCCTATGGCTTGAATCTGACTGATGATATTGGCAACATAAAAAACAAAAAACGCCATCATTTAATCTTTGCAATAACCCTATGAAGAAGGAACAATTATTATCGTTTTTTTTTTAAGAGAAGGACTAAGGCACCAAGAAGACAATGACTTTTTCCAGGGTCAACCTGCTCAACCTATCAATATTCTTGGTAATTTCAGTACTCAAGTTGATCTCTGAACAGTTGTCCTTTTGATCTCGTATAGTTGATTGTCTAGGGAGTACATTTCCATGATATTATTTTAATGTTCTAACCTCCCAGTTTCTTCTCTAAATAATTTCCAAAGATCTAATCCTCTACCCTACCTTAGTCATCCGTTCCATAGTAAATCTTGTCATTACCAATAACTGTATCTTCTTCCAGATCAAGGATTCAATCATCACTTCGAGTAAAGCTACAAGAAGACTGTGGTCATATATAAAATAAAAATTTCAAAAATACTCCTTTATTCTTTATTAAAATTCAAAAGTTATGTAGTTAAGAGAATACTTGCTAGTGTTATTTGCCTTCATTTCTTTGAACTGTTTGTTTGTTATTTTAATAGAAGCCCAGCTGAAAGAGGTTGAAGAACTGTTGTGGCAAGAAGGCTTGTCTGAAATAGCACTGAGCAGCCCCCGTGAACAAATTGCCTACTTGCTGGCAGAGAGACGCACATTCTTAAGGAAACTGGAACTTGCAGATCCCAAGCCAGAGGCATACAACTCTATTAGGAGTAACCTACAGAAAGAATTCCCACAGGTATTCCTCAACTAACTAGATAATTGAGTAAGAGCTAGTATACTTTAAAAATACATTTAGTCATTTAATCATTTGTTTATCAAAACATTAGGAAGCCAAGTTTAACAGTGCTTCCAAACATAGAGTTTGGAGTTGGATGGACTTTCTATGCTACTCATATGGCCTGGAACAAGTTAGTTACCTTTTATGAGCCTCAGTGGTATGAGAACATGTATACAATCTGTAATTGATTCTAATGTTCTACATAACGATGAAGAAATTGAAATCATTAACTATATATAAAGCTCTATGACAGTGACTGGCACTTATTAATGGCGCAAAGTCAAATTAGACACAATCTGGAACTTTATAATGAGGAGCAGTAGTTATCGCTCTATAATAAAGGAAGAAAAAGCTCAAGGAAAGTTGGGTCATATGGATGATGATCAGAAGTGGTTTCCAAAAGGAGGTGGTGTTGAGTAGAATTTTAACAACTGAACAGGTGTTATCTAATGAAGAAGCTAGAATAGACATTCTGGCAGAGGGAACAGAGTATATAATTCATGCTGGGTATAAATGCTGGGAAATGTGGCTGGAAATATTATCAAGAACTATATCAATGTGTAATTCATGTGCCAAGTTAAGGAGTTTGGACTCAGCATCCAACCTGGTTCTTGGGCTATACTTTGTTTATGTTGCTAGTGACCCACAAGTCAATTCTAACTCATGGCAGCCTCATGTTGCCATGAAAACAGAACTGCCCAAGTTGGGATTTCTTAGTTATAGTCTTAATGGAAGCAGATTCCTAGGTTATTTTCCACTGTACTGTGAGGTCGCTTTGAACTGTCCACCTGTAAGTTAGTAGTCAGAAGCAAACTACATGAGCCTTCCACATAAAATATTTTTTAAGTATTCATTGGCTATGGAATGTTTGGAGAGTCACTACTTTTTTTTGGGGGGGGGGCATCACTGCCCTCAGATGGTGGGAGTAGGAGGCCCAGCCTTTGCTCCTATGGAGTTGCTGCTGGAATCGAACCTCCATCCCAGTGGGCCGCAGTCCCGCGCACAACCACTATGCCACCGGGGCTCAGCCGAGAGTCACTGATTTTAAGAGGAGAATAACACCATCTAATTTGTCTTAGAAAAATAACCCTGGCAGCAGTAAGGGGATGGGTTGGATGGGGAGCCAGTTTGACAGCTGGAGACCTCCAGAGGGATTTACAGTCATATATCAGAGAAATAAAATATGTCAAAGAAAACAACCCGAACCCAGGCTTCGACTACAAATGGAAACGAGAAGATAAACTAAGCAGATAGAATGTTTAGAACAAACTAAATATGATGGACATAAAGTCTTGGAATGATGCAATTTATTCAGTCACTATCAGGTTCTAATTTCCCACTAATAGATATAAAGAATTAAAACAGTGTGTTGTTCCCCACATATATTTTTGTCAAATGTTAGTAACTTTATCATAAAATAGTCAAGCATGTCACTTTTTCCTATAGAAATTGACAAATCGATTTTAAAACCACTATGGAAATGCCTAGAATCTAGGTAGCTAGACAAGTTTTTTTTTAAAAAAAAGGCAAAACCAGAGTTGGAGGGTTCACATTTCTTTATTTTAAGGTTTACCATAACCCTACAGTAATCAATTATGTGTTCTATTTGTATAAGAAAGATATAAGGTAGATAGAAAAGAATGCAATCTAGAAATAGGTCAACACATTTGGATAATTGTATTAAATTTTTTCTGTGTGTGAAAAATTTGCAAAGCAAATTAGGTTCCCACTTAATTTTTATACAAAGTATTCTATGAGATTGGTTACAATTTTTACAATGTATCAGCATTCCTATTTTTCTGTTCTTTTACATTTATTTAATTTTATTTTAGTTTTACAATAAAGACCTAGAAACAGATAAACCACCATACAATAGCCTAGAGAGAGATATGGAACCAGTGACAAAGACAGGGATGGCCCTGGGAGCGTTCCGGAGGCTGACTGATGAAGTACAAGTGAAGGAGAAAGAGCAGGGGAAATTAGGTGAGTTATGGTTAAAATGAACATTTCTTACCATGTTTGAAGTGCATCCTCTTGGTGTGATGATCTTTTTGAGTATGAAGCACGAGTGGTCCAAGGGAAATAAAATTAAGATAAGTATATAAAAGTTGAATTGAAAGTATTTTTGTTTTGTTCATTTGTTGGAGTTCTTTATATATTCTGGATATTAGTATTATGTTATAAGCATTATGAATTTTTGTTTGACTGTGTTGTGATACAGAAACACTAATATTGTCTTGACAGGTTTAACAGAGTTATTCCTTAAGGCTTCTAGGCTTTCATGTTATGCTTAGGAAATCTTTTTTTACTTCACTACCAGATTGAAAAGTTTGCTTCTTTTTAAAATTTATTTTTATTTTTTTAAATCATTTTATTGGGGGCTCGTACAACTCTTTTTTTTTGGGGGGGGGCGGGCATCACTGCTCTCTGGTGGTGGGAGTAGGAGGCCCAGCCCCACTGCTGGAATTGAACCTCCGTCCCAGTGGGCCGCAGTCCCGCGCACAACCACTACGCCACCGGGGCTCAGCCCCATCGTACAACTCTTATCACAATCCAAAGATACATTCATTGTGTCAAGCACTTTTGTACATTTGTTTCCCTCATCATTCTCAAAACACTTGCTTTCTGCTTGAGCCCCTGGTGTCCACTCCTCACTTCTTCCCTCCTTCCCTACTTCCCTCGTCCCCATGTTGTTGTTTTTTAAAAAGTAACCAATTGTCATGCACAGACCTTATGTGACCCTGATTCCAGTAAGTTGTTGACATTTGTAGGGCAATGAGAAAATTTGCATATTTTATTAATTTTTTTACTTTTACTTAGTCACATATTCCTTAATAACAAAAATTTCTGATTTCAAAATTCTAACAATACTTGTGTATTTCAAAAAAGGAGGTGTGATGGCTGCTAACCAAAAGACTGGCTGTTCAAACCTAGCAGTGGTTCCACATAAGAAAGATCTTGAAATATAATAAAGATCATGACCTAGAAAAGCCTATGGGGCAATTGTACTTTGTCAATTATATCATTTTAAAAGACATTGCCAAGAAAGTGAAGAGAGGGAGGGGGGAACAGGGAGGGAGGGGAAAAATGAGGCGCTGATACCAAGGGCTCAAGTAGAAAGCAAATGTTTTGAGAATGATGAGGGCAAAAAATGTACAAATGACAACATACAATGGATAGATGTATGGATTGTGATTAGAGCTGTGTGAGCCCCCAATAAAATGATTAAAAAATGGAAAGTGAAAAGATTACCTGTAGGCTGGGAAGTGCTTGTAAACTATATATGTCTGAGAAGAGATGTATACCTAGAATGTATGACGAAGTCTTTTTTTTATGAAGTCTTACAATTCAATTAAAAAATGGAGTTTAAAAATGAATTTCAAAAGATTTTAATACACATTTCTATAGAGAGATATGAGTGACCAATAGACTCATAAAAAGATAGTTAACTTAATTAGTCATTAGGGAAATGCAAGTCAAAAATCACAATGGGATAATATTTCACATCCATTAAAAATAACCAAATAGATAATGGCAAGTGTTGAGGATGTAGAAAAATTTGAACCCTTATCTACTGCTGAGGGTGCAAAATGATGCATTGGCTTTGGAAAGTTTCTCAAAATATTAAGCATAAAATTAATCACCCCATAGCCCAGCACTTCCATTCTTATGTAGAGTAAAATAAGAAACTGCAGAAGGGCTATAGATGATCTCTTCTAGTTTTCACAGCTGATTGTCAGAAGGCAGGGACTGGACATGCCTCCACTTGCCATCACTTTTTGCCTTATGGTGACACCAGCCTTCTCTCCCATGGCATTCTACTTCAGCAGCTGGTTTGGATGACTCATTGCAGTGACCTCACAGAACTCACTGAAGATGCTCAAGGCATTGTTGGGAAATGAGCAGGTTAACATTCAGATGAGCACGATTCAGGGTATGGTTGTTTAGTCAGGACAGTTTCTTCTCTGCTGTGCTTGTAGGCAAACCTCAGTATGGCCCTCACCCACTTGGTCTGGCCTCTGCCCTGCTTCGACAATGTTACATAGCTCTTTTTTTTTTTGGCATCACTGCCCTCTGGTGGTCATGGGCGCTACCCAGCGCTGCTCCTGAGAGCCACTGCTGGATTTGAACCGCCAAGCCCGGGGGCCACAGTTCCACACCCAACCACTTATGCCACCAGGACTCAGCCCGTTATATAGCTCTTTTAAGGCTGTCAATAAATCCCCACAAGGCCTGACCTTCTGCCATAAACCTCAGCCCAAAGGCCTTCAACTCTAGCTCCATGGGTCAGCAAATCTAGTTCCCTCGATTAAGTTCCTAGAGGTATTCCACTTCCCAAGTCAGCTTCCTGCCTGAAGACACTGAGCTTTACTTACTGTGTGGACCACGGAAGCCCACCATGCCTCATGATCTGACTCTTGGTTTCCCTTCTCTGAATCAAGGAGGCCCATTATGTCGTCACCTCAGGATCTAAAGGATGTACTCCACTTCTGGCTCTTCCCTCTTGCTGATAGAAGAATCTTCCTCCTCTCCTCTCACTGCTTCTGAGATGCCTGACTTGATACCCAACGGGATATGGCAATCACAATGAACTCTTACCAGTCATTTACGGTGGAGTCGCCTACTCGCCAGCCTTCCCACTTGCACCTGTCTTTTGGTCTTTGGTGGAGCCAACAAAGGCTACAGCTGGAAGATGAGTCCCGGCGGCGGAGGGAGTTACCCATTGAGATGCTCCCTGTAAGGGCAGGAGTTCGTCACCACCAGCTGCACTGCTGGAGAAAGACGAACCTCTAGACTCCTGTCAAGATTCAGCCTTGGGAATATGCAGGGGCAGCTCTGCTCTACCTTATTGGGTTACTAAGAATGGGAATTGACTGAATCATAGTGAGTGAGCTATATCAAATAATGTATTGCCCTTCAAATATCTACCCAGTATAAAAGGAAACATAGATGCTCATACAGACTTGTATGCTCACAGCAACATTATCACGTTAGCCAAAAAATGGAAGCAATCAATTGTTCATCAGTTGATGAATGGATAAACACAATGTGGTGTGGTCATAAACCAAAAAGAATACAAACAAAATTTCTGCTGCTGAGTCGCTTCCAGTTCACAATAAGCCTCAAGGCCAGGCAAGAACTGCCCTTTGGGGTTTCCTAGCCAGTAACCCTAGGCAAGAGTAGGAAGCCTTTTTCTCACGGAGCTGCTACTGGTAACTGCGGCCTTTCACTGAGCAGCCCAAGCTGTCACCATTCAGCCATAGCCATACTCTGCAGAAAAGAGTTAGCATGACAGCTCTAAAACTGCTAGTTGTAGAAAGGCCTACTGTGAATTGTAGGACTACTAAATGGATGGGTTGGCTTTTGTTTGTTTTCTTTCACTTTTTACTTATTCAAGTCTTTATTTAAATGCCTCAACTTGTTTCACACATGCAGCGACATAGGCAAGTGTATTGTTCTTCCAGAAAGAAGTAATGCACCATGTTATTCCTTTTCAGTTACACTTTCCACATTTATTTTTTTGTCTGTTTTTTGTTTTTGGGACATCACTGCCCTCTGGTGGTGAGAGTAGGAGGCCCAGCCTTTGCTCCTGTGGAGCTGGAATTGAACCTCCATCCCAGTGGGCCGCAGTCCCGTGCACAACCACTACGCCACCGGGGCTCAGCCCCCACACTTAACTTCAAAGGATTTCACATTTGAAAGCAGGGAGTTGAGATGCTCCTGGGAGCTGACTGTGTTGGTTTAAGTCACTATGTTTGTGCTCATTTATGACTCAACAGTAATTTATTAAATACGCAAAGATGTAATGAAACAAAATTTCCCATAAGTTTAAAAGCTGAATGATATACTGACCCACCAAGCCCCAGTGATGGTATTTCTGTTCAGAGCAGACAATGCACAGAAAGGACCACAGGGCCGGCCATACCATAAGACTCGACATCCCTCACTGATCCATAGCATTATGGGAGACAACACTGGACACCCAGTGCGGGAATTGTGCCCAATCTGACCCCATCACACTGGGGCAAAACACTAAGGGCATGCAACAGAAGAGCAAGAAAGGCAAAAGTGATGAAATTCCCAGGGAACACCAAAAATAGACTTTGGAGACAGAGCATGTCACTCCATCAGAATCTACTGCAAAACACTCCTAAAGTTCAACAGACAGACCTGCAACTATTTCTAGGTTTTTCCTTTTTGTCATTGGCTTTCATTTTGTTGGGTTTTGTTGTTGTTGCTGTTTTGTTGGTTTTGTCTTTCTTCGTCGTTTTGTTTGGTTTTGCATGGGTTTTTTTTGCACTTATTTATGCCGCTGCATGTCTATCCAGATAAGATAAATGGGATAAACAACTTGGAGATAAAAACATTGAACCAATGGCTTGGGGTGGGGGCAGGGTATAGGAGGAGGGGGAGGGACAAAAGAGGTGGGGAAACCAACCCAGAGACAAGGGAACAACAAGTGAAGTAAAATAGATGGCAAAAAGGGTGTAGGATACCTGGTGGGGCTTGATCAAGGGCAATGTAACAGTGAGGAATTACTAAACCTGAAATAGAGGAAAGAACTAGGTGGCAAAGGACATTTATAGATGTCTAAATACAAGTCGTGTACATATGTAAATCTATTTATAATGAGAGGGAAATAGATCTGTGTACATACATTTATATATATGTTAAGTATTAAGGTAGCACGTAGACATTGAGCCTCCACTCAAGTACTCCCTCAACACAAGAACACTTTGTTCTAATAACCTACCATTCCTTGATGCTCAGCTTCCCAATACAATCACTGAAGACAGAAAAGTCACAAGGAAGAGACAAGCCAGTTAGTGTGCAGAATAGCAACAATGAAACATACAACTTTGTTCTAGTTCTTTAATATGCCCTTCTCCCTCCCCACCACTATCATGACTTCAATTCTATGTTACAAATCTGGCTAGACCAGAGCATGTACACTGGTACAGATAAGAGCTCAAAACATAGGACAGATAAATACCTCACGACCAATAATGAGACTAGAGATACCAGGGAAGGTTGGGGAGAGAGTGGAACTCGATCACAATGATCTACATATAACCCCTTCTAGGGGGATGGAAAACAGAAAATTGGCCAAGAGGAGACAATGGTTGGTGTAAAACATGAGGGGAAAATATTTATGAATTATCAATGGTTCATGAGGGGGGAAGGGGAAAGCGAGGAGCTGATATTCTGGACTCAAGTAGAATGTTTTGAAAATTATGGTGGCAATATATGTACAAATATGCTTGACACAATGGGTGGATGTATACATTGTGATAAGAGCCCCCATTGAAATTATTTGTTAAAATTTAAAAAATTATAAATCATTTTATTGGGGGCTCATACAACTCCTATCACAATTAATACATACGGCAATTGTATGCAGACCACATTTGTGCATTTGTTGCCATCATCATTCTCAGAGCATCCTCCTTCTACCTAGACCTCCAGTACCAGTTCCCCACATTTCCCCTCCCTCTCCACACCCCCTCCCCCATGAACTCTCTACAATTTACAAATTGTCATTATTTTTGTCATCATACACTATCCGATGTGTCCCTTCACCCACTTCCCTGTTGTCCGTATCCCAGAGAGGAGGTCATATGTAGATCCCTACAATGGGTTCCCCCCTTCTACTCCACCTTCCCTCCACCCATACCACTGGTCCTGAAAGGATCACCTATTCAGTATTCCCTGTGTTTCTAGTTCCTATCTGTACCAGTGTACATCCCCTGATCCAGCTGAATTTGTAAGGTAGACTTGGGATCATGCTAGTGGGAAGCATTTAAGAACTATAGGAAAATTGCATATTTCATTATTGCTACACTGTACCTTGACTGGCTCATCTCCTCCCTATAACCCCTCTGTAAGGGGATGTCACTTGACACCTATTGTGTCACTCCCCTCCTATTGTGCTCCTGGAGCTCTGAAGGCCTCATCTGCCACAGGACAGTGGCCCTCTCTCCTCAACTGTGACAGGAGGGCAGAGTAGGGCCAGGCTTTGGAGCCTAGGCTGTGACAAAGGCTGTATGGAGGAGCCAGGGAAGCTCTGCCTTTTATGTCAGACTGAGGTCAGCGGGGCCTGTATGTGAGAGAGGCCACTTTAGCCCACACTGCCAAGATGTGCTTCCTCACCCCTCACCCAAGGACCGCGCCTCGACCCCAGGGCTTCCAGGACTTGGAAAAGCATGATTGGAAGAACACGCACACCTACCCAGGCCTGGCTTCCCGGGGGACTGAGTTCTCTTTCATTTTATTAATTTTTTTTTTTTACAGCTGCACAGCTCTGCCCTGTGGTGACCTTTTGTACACACTGCTAGCGAGGCCCAGCTGCCTGGGGTTGGGGTGGGGAGGGCTTTTGCACATGTCAAGCGGCTCGGTCAAGAACCGCTGAAGTGGAAAACTTCAGTCCCAAGTAAAGTCTGTGGCCTGTCAAAAATAAATAAGAATTTCAATAATTAATATATCTGACCCTTGTATCTGCTGCTAGGTAGCAGTAGTAGGAAAAGTACTGCTATTAGGTGATGCTGGTAGGTCTCACGGAGATTAAATCTGAGTGCCAGGTTTACAAAATTTCAGTTATTCTCATTGTTACAAGAGCTCAAGCTCTTCAGCATGAATTCTCGTGTAAACAGGAAAAGACAATTAAGATCCGACTATCAGTAATTGAATAAATATAGGCTGCAGTCCCAACACTAAGAGGGACAAGATGGCATTTATGCAGAAACTCTAAGGACCCAGCTGAAAGAAAGTGTTTCAAGGATATTTGAAATGTTGCTATTAAACTAATTTTATTCTTAAGCAAGTATTTGGTTTTTTCTTTCAGATTCTGAACTTCAAATGGCTCAACTAGAAATAGAGACATTGAAAGGAAATTTGATAAAGCTCAAAGAAAATGGTGAGTTGTTTTAGAAGATAAAACATTTAATAGGGCTGAGCCCCGGTGGCGTAAGTGGTTGAGTGTGGGACTGTGGTCCATGGGCTTGGCGGTTCAAATCCAGCAGCGGCTCTTAGGAGCAGCACTGGGTAGCTCTCATGACCACCAGAGGGCAGTGATGCCCCCCCCAAGAAAAAACAAACAAACAAACAAACAAAAAAGCATTTAATAATAACCTACATAATAGTAGAAAACCCAAACAAGATCTATTGTTGAATCAGTACTGGCTCAAAACAGCCCTCCAGAGCTTTATAAAATTGTATATCTTTACTATTATTTTATAAATCACTTTACTGAGGGCTCATACCGCTCCTCCTCATCCATCCATCCATCCTTTGTTTCAGCACATTTGTACATTCGTTGCCATCATCATTCTCAAAACATTTTCTTTCTACTTGAACCCTTGGTATCAGCTTCTCATTCCTACCCCCACCCTGCCTCCTTCATAAACCCTTGATATTTATAAATTATTTTAATTTTTCCCATGTCTTACACTGTCCGCTGTCTCCATTCACCCACTTTTCTTTTGTCCCACCCCCAGGGATGTAGGTCATTGTGATCACTTCCCCCTCCCCCCCAAATTGTATATCTTTATAAAGAAATGCAGGCAACTTCATCTCCCTCCCATGGAGACGCTAAGGCACCTTAACCACCAACTTTGTCATTCGGCTCACTGCCATCAAGTCAATTCTAGCTCACAGTGACCCTGTCGGATAGATGAGAACTGCCCCTGTGGATTTCCAAGACTATCAATCCTTACAAGAGTAGAAAGACTTCTCTTTCTCCCTCAGAGCAGCTGGTGGTTTTGAACTGCTGACTTTGTGGATGGCCGCCCGATGCATACTCAGTAATGCTCTGGTGAGCTATTACGTCATGATTAGCAACCCAGTTTCTAACATGCAGTAGATAAAAGTCTATATCTTAATGATTATTTTAAAAATATGTACTGTATGTATTAATATTACTACTATAACTGGCACGACCACTAATACTAATGAAAAGATATTCTGCCATGTACTTTACAGTGTCCAGTCCAAGCCCATAAATCCAGCTTAGCCCAGATGTCCGATACTGATCTGTAAAGTCCTTCTCAAACTCACAAAACACACGCAATGCTGCCGGATGTGGGAGGATCACAGGCCAGTGGGTAGAGAGTCTTTGAATCCAGTGGCAGTGTAAGCATCTTAGTGATGGCAGGGGTCTCCACGCGGCTTCTCCAGCACCCAGGGCTGCATCGGGGAAAGTCCATGTGGTTTCTCCTCAGGGATGTCCTGCAGGCAAAGTGAT
This sequence comes from Nesogale talazaci, assembly GCA_004026705.1. Classification (NCBI taxonomy): domain Eukaryota; kingdom Metazoa; phylum Chordata; class Mammalia; order Afrosoricida; family Tenrecidae; genus Nesogale; species Nesogale talazaci. The sequence continues at coordinate 54,465 of PVJH01006110.1, forward strand.
CTTTGCCAGCCACGGCGAAGAACTAGCTATGACAGCCTCACACTATTCCAACCACCAGCCATTTATTGCTCTGTCCTTCAATTAATCCCACGTGTTTGTCAGCCAGGTTGGTACAATAAACCTTAACTATCTCAGCAACATATATACAAATGTGCTTGACACAATTGATGTATGAATTGTTACAAGAGCTGTAAGAGCCCCCAATAAAATGATCTATATAAAAAAAGAAAATATTCATTTTAGAAGGAAAGTTCACAGGTATATAAATATGCCAGAGTTCATTAAATGGAACCCTTAAGATATTTACATTATATTTTCTTGGACGATATAAATTAAAAAGGCAATAGTATATAGCATATTTTTAAAAATACTTTTTTTTTGGGGGGGGGGGGCATCACTGCTCTCCGGTGGTGGGAGTAGGAAGCCCAGTCCCACTGCTGGAATTGAACCTCCGTCCCAGTGGGCCACAGTCCCGCGCACAACCACTATGCCACCGGGGCTCAGCCCCTTAAAAAATACTTTTATTGGGGGGCTCTTACATCTCTTATCACAATCCATACATTCTTCTGATGTGTCAAATACATTTGCACATATGCTGCCATCGTCATATTCAAAGCATTCTCTTCCCTCTTGAGCCCCTGATATCAGCTCCCTATTTCTTCCCCCGTTTTCCCCACCCACCCTCCCTCATGAATCCTTGATAAGTTATAAATTATTTTCTCCCTCTCTTACATTGTCTTCCATCATCCCTCACCCACTTTTCCATTATTCCAGTATCCTTTTAGTCTCTTTTTCGACTTTTATGTATTTTCCTTTGTTGTATAAACAGGTCATTTTTTGTTTTGTTTTGTTTTTTGTTTTTTGGGCATCACTGCTTTCTGGTGGTGGGAGTAGGAGGCCCAGCCCCACTGTGGGAATTGAACCTCCATCCCAGTGGGCCGCAGTCCTGTGCACAACCACTACGCCATCGGGGCACAGCCCCCATTTTTCCTTTATTGTTTGTTGTTTTTAGCTTTTATTAACCCCCTGGGAGGGGGTTCTAAGTTGATCTTTGTGATTGATTCCACCACCCTCCCCTAATCCTCCTGGTATCCCTACTCTCTTTTGGCCCGGAGGCGTTTATCTGTCCTGGATTCCCTGTGTTGTGGGCTCTTATCTGTAGCAGTGTGCCTGCTCTGGTCCAATCAGATTTGTAAGGTAGAATTGAGGTCATGATAGCGGGTTGAAGGAAGCACCAAAGAACTAGAGGAAAGTTGTGACTTTCATTGGTGCTGTACTCACCTGACTGAGTCATCTCTTCCATGTGACCCCTCTGTCTACAGATGGGCATTGGGTCTCCACTCCATCCCCCAACTCCATTCACCTTGGGTATGATTTTATTCTGAGTCTTTGATGACTGATACCTGATCTCATCGATACCTCATGATCACACAGGCTGATGTGCTTCTTCCATGTGGGCTTTCTGCTTCTCAGCTACATGGCCAATTGTTTATCGTCAAGCCTTTAAGACCTCAGATGCTACATCTTTTGATAGCTGGGCACCATCAGCTTTCTTCACCACATTTACTTATGTACCCATTTTTACTTCAGCGATTATGTTGAGAAGGTGAGCATCACAGAATGTTGGATTGTTAGAACAAAGTGTTCTTGTGTTAAGGGAGTACTTGAGTTGAGGACCAATGTCTATCTGCAACCTTAATTCATAACATATAGATGAGTACATTGTTTTATTCTCCTCTCATTATTATTGTTTACATATGTACTTGCCTGTATTTAGACCTCTGTAAATGTCCTTTGCTTCCTGGTTCTTTCCTCTATATAGCATAGTTTAAAAATTTTTTAATTATATATGTATGCATCTATCTTATAAGCATAGGATTAGATAGGGGAAAATATATATTTAATTAGTGAGATGTGGGGTGATTTTTATATGTGTATATGTTTATTCCAGTATTGTTCAAAATATTAAAATACAGGCTGAGCCCTGGTGGCATAGTTGTTGTGCGTGGGACTGCAGCTCACAGCGTTAGTGGTTCAAATCTAGCAGCAGCTTTCCAGGAGCAAGGTTGGGCATATATGTATCTATATATATATAATGTACGTATGTGTATATATATTAAAATACAAAAGAGAATGAAATAGAGAGTATAACAAAGGAGGAAAGAAAGATGAGACGAAAATTAATATAAGCTAAAACAACAAACAATAAAGAAAAAATAAGCTGTTAACACAACAAATGAAAACAGATAAAGGGTAGAAAAGAGGCTAAAAAGAATACAAGCAGACCTCATATTTTTAGTTTAAAAATTTTTTGTCTGTTTTTAATATGCTTCAGTATAAAATCCAAAATAGATAACTCTATAGAGACAGTAACTGGATTAATGGTTCCTCCAAGGGGTGTTTGGTGGGAAGTGAGAGCTAATAATGATGAGAGAGTGAATGAAGAAAATGTTCTAGAACTGCGGTGATGATTGTACAACTCTTCTTTAAAAAATTATTTTATAGGGGGCTCATACAATTCTTTTTTTGGGGGGGGCATCCCTGCTCTCCGGTGGAATTGAACCGCCGTCCCAGAGGGCCGCAGTCCCGCGCACAACCACTACGCCACCGGGGCTCAGCCCGGCTCATACAATTCTTAGCACAGCTCATACGTACATCCACTGTATGCAAAGCACATTTGATGCCACCCTCATCCTCAAAACATTTTCTTTCCGCTTAAGCTCCTGGTATTGGCTCCTTCTTTTTCCACCCACCCCCCTCTTCCCTCCCTCATGAACCCTTGATAATTTATAAACTGTTATAGTTTTGTCTTGTCCAATGTTGCCCGATGTCTCCCTTCACCCACTTCCCTGTTGTCTGTACCCCAGGAAGTAGGTTATATGTAGATTCTTATAATTGGTTCCCCCTTTCTACTCTACCCTCCTGTGTTGCCACTCCCCCCACGGGTCCTGAAGGGATCATCTGCCCTGGATTCCCCACATTTCCGGTTCCTATCTGTACCACTGTACATCCTCTGGTCTAACTGGGTTTGTAAGGTATACTTAAGATCATGATAGTGGGAGGAAACATTTTAGCACTGGAGGAAAGATGCATATTTCATCGTTGCTACACTGTGCCCTTCCTGACTGGTCTCCTCCCTACTACCTTTTTATAAGAGGATGTCACTTCCCCTGCAGATGGACCTTGGGTCCCCAATTTGCACTCCCCCTCATTTATAATGATATAATGTTAAGTTCTTTGAAGCCTGATAGCTGATCCCTTCAACACCTTGTGGTCCCACAGGCTTGTGCGCTTCTTCCATGTGGGCTTTGTTGCTTCTGAGCTAGATGGCTGTCTTTAAGATCTCAGACATTATCTCTTTTGATAGCCAGGCACCATCAGTACAACTGATGATTGATTATACAACTTTTCTTGATGTGATTGAACTATTGAATTGTATGATTTGTTAATTGTATGCCAATAAAACTGTTGAGGAAAGATTTAAAATAAAATATTTTTAGTATAAATTAGATGAAGATTTACAAAGCAGAGTAGCAGTCTTATATTCAACCATTCGTACATATTTTGTTTTATCTCATTCATTGTAATCCCTTCAGTGTAATATCACTCACCCTACCTCTTCTGTTTCCTATAGCCCTTATCCTTCTTTGGCTCTCATTTTCAAATGCTTCTGAACTTTTTCATTTAGTAAACAATGTTGCCTTGATCCCGATGGTCAACCATTTTAAGATGTGTACACATCGAGTATTATTGCCCCCCTCCAAGACCTGTCAATTATTTAGCTGGATATTGAGCCACAGACCCAAACGGTGAGCATGGACCTTAATCTTGAGGGTCTTACTAGTCTCTATTGACCAGCAAGCCTAATCTCCTCCATGATTTTGAATTCTGTTCCACATTTTTCTCCCACTCTATACAGGATCTTCTAAGGCAGTCCCTTTCCGAGCAGTTGGTAGTGGTAGCCAAGCACCACGTAGTTCTGCTGGTCTCAAAGTTATGGAGACTGAGGCACACCTTTTTATAGTGCACTTCCCAGATAGTACACTTTTTTTTTTTAACAGATTGAAGGTTTTCGACAACCTTGTGCCAGAACCATTTTTCCAAAGCATGTGCTAACTTTATGTCTCTGTGTCACTTTTTGGTCATGTTCACAATATTTCAAACTTTCTCATAGTGCTTTTGCACGTTTAATAGCATATTACCCCGTCCAAAGCTAACTACTGTCAGTGAGTTGATTGCAACTCACAGTGACCCTATATTGGGTCTCCAAGGCTGTAAATCTGTACAGAAGCAGCCAGCTTCATCTTTCTCCTGTGGTGTCTGATTAATTTGAACTGCTCACCTTGAGGTTAGCAGCCCAGCCTGTAGTTCACTATTGCCACCATAGTATAGTGTAAACATACCTTTCACATGCACTGAGAAACAAAAAAAAAATTGTGACTAACTTTGTTGTGACATATGTATTGTTTTAGTAGTCTGAAACCAAATCTATACCTTTACTAAGAAACAGCTACAGATTCAGGGAAATTACAGACAGAAAACCTGTATCATTGAGAAATTGGTTAGTTCTGGAAACAACAAATCTTCATGTGAACTCCTGAGAACAAATCATCATTTAATAGTCAATGATACAGGCAGGAAGATGGTTTTAACTCTATTTTCTATTTTTGAATCATTTTATTGGGGGCTCATATAGCTGTTATCACAATACAGACATCTATACATCGTGTCAAGCACATATGTTGCCAACGTCATTTTCAAAACATTTTCTTTCTACTTGAGCCCTTGGTATCAGCTCATTTTTTCCCTCCCTCCCTCACTCATGAACCCTTGATAATTTATAATTTTTTTCATGTTTTACACTGATAGATGTCTCCCTTCACCCACTTTTCTGCTGTCCCATCTCTCTGGGAGGGAGGTATATGTAGATCATTGTGATTGGATCCCCTTCCCCAACCCCCACTCCCATCTTCTTCTTACCCTCCTGGTATTAAGACTCTCAGTATTGGTCCTGAAGGGTTTATCTGTCCTGGATTCCCTGTGTCGAGGGTTCTTATCTGTATCAGTGTACATGCTCTGCTCTAGCCAGATGTGTAAGGTAGAATTGGGGTCATGATAGTGGGGGTGGGGGAAAGGAAGCATTAAAGAACTACAGGAAAGTTGTATGTTTCATTGGTGCTGCCTCTTCCTTGTCTCTTCCTTGGTGACCCTTAATGTCAAGGGATGTCCAGTTGTCTACAGCTAGGCTTTGGGTCTCCACTTTGTACTCCCCCTCTTTCAAACTGATATGATTCTATATTCTGGGTCTTCAATGCCTGATAGCTGATCCCATCGATACCTCATGATCACACAGGCTGGTGTACTTCTTCCACGTGGGCTTTGTTACTTCTCAGATACATGGCCACTTGTTTGTCTTCAAATCTTTAAGATGCCACATACTATATCTTTTGATAGCCGGGCAATGGTTTTAACTTTAATTCAGAAAGTTTTTTCATGACACCAGTTTGGTCATCTATGGGCCTTATTACTGATGAGTGGAAGGCAGTGCCTAGGAGTGTGTAAGATGACCAAGGGACATAGTAGTAGAAGGAAACTAGGTAGATTGTTTTCACAATCATTTGCATTTTAAAAGATTATTGTTAGGTGCCTTGGAATTGATTTTTGGTTCAGAGTAAGAAGACAGACTAAACGATTTTAAAATTCCAGATCCTGAAAGAGTCTTGACTGGTAGAAACCCAATACTGAAAATGCTGATTCCATTACTCCAGTGAGATAAAATAAAAATTGAGAATCTGTTTTGATCAATTAGTAGAATATTCTAGAGATGGGCTTCAAAATCTCGTGATACCACTGTACGAAGACAGCTCTGTGCAAAGTACCATGTGTGAGGGACTTGGTAGGACTGACAAGGGAATAGCACCCCCTTCAGGGAATAGCACCCCCTTCAGTTTTACAGTCAAGAACCCCCCGACATAGTGGGTCACACATTGGACCACTAACCTTAAGGTCGGCTGTTCAAATCCTCCAGCTTCTTTGCAGGAAAAGGATGAGGCTCTCTGCTCTTGTGGAATGGTAGCCCCAGAACACCACAAGCATACATTCTCCTCCACCCTGGAGATTGCTTTCAGTTGGACTTAACTCAATGTCAGTGGAAGTTTGTAAAACTGATTCCTCCAAATCAGAACTCTGATTCAGTTGGATAAACTGTTTCCTCCTCTGATTTAGGGTCAGCCGAACTTCAGAAAGCAAAGGAATATAATCAGAGACTGAATGAAGAAATTCTGGCCTTAAGAAACCGGGTTCGATCACTTAACTTCGAAAAAAAAATGCTTGGGGAGGAGGTAAGATATTTAGTGTATTTGTTGTACTGTGCGTGTGGTAACTTTCAGACACTAGAGCTACGTCGCAGAAGTTGGTCATTGATGAGGATTGATAGTAGTAGCCACAGCCGCCCAAACAGAATGGTTTTGCTGGCCACACTTGAATTTACATGTATTTTGTATTTTGTTTTTATATTTTATACATTTGGAATATTTATGCTAATATACTGGTGTTGTGTTGATTTTTCTTTTTAATAGTGGTTTATGTAATTGGGTTATACTTATCATATTTACCAAATAGAAATTATTATTACATTGAATAAGTTTGAAATCACGAATACTAAAACCCTTAATTATGTTACAGTTTATAACAGTTTCTTCTTAACAACAACAAAAAATTTTAATAGGCATTCCCAAGTTCTGGATAAATGATGCATTCCTCTAATTTTAGTTTATACTAATTTTACAGTATCTAGTGCCCAGAATAATGTCTTGTATATACAAGGTTTCCTCAAGAAATTATTTTAGATATGAAGAAATGGAGACTGAATTGTCTTAGATTTGCAAATGTACATACTTAGTGCATAGTTATTAAATTTTTGATAAGTCTAATACATACGTACACATACACATGGTTGAAGGATACATTCCAAATCGCATTATTTCTATAAAGGAAAAATATTGTGGGGTAAGGGTATGTGAAAGAAAGTAGCACTTTTGGCTCTCTAGAATACTTGCATGTTTGAGTTTTATAAGGAGAAGGAATTCAGGTATTACTTGTGTAGTTTAAAAGCAAAGCAATCCCCCTCCCCCAGAATGTAACAAACAAAATGGAGAAATCTATAAGATGCTTACTTTTTTTTTTTTAAGGTTGAAAGGCTTAAAGGAGAGAATCATGACTCTCAAAAGAATGAGCAAGTCGGAAACTACTCCCCTAGAAAAATTGTGGGTGCTGAACAGGGAGTACAGGTATTTTAAAGTTCTGTCCTTTCTGATTTCTCTTAAAGGGACCACACTTTTACAGAGCACACCTAACACTTGGTAGTCACCATTGCTTCTCTCTTCTTATTAAACCATCCACTACCGAGGCAATGAGAATCGGGGAAGTAATAGGCGTACAGTCTATTTCTGTTCACCTCTCCTCTGGAGGGCAGAGGGGAAGAGACATTAGAATATAATCATTTAAATAAAAAAGAATCTTTCAAAGAGGCACCCAATCTAAGCATTTTTAATTATCAAGGAGTTAATTTATAGGCCCAAGCAAGGTGGAGAAGGGTGTGGCAAAGACCTTCAAGGATAATAGTACTGTGGTTCCAGGATATACAGGGTCTAGTCAGGGGTCCTCAAACTACTGCCTGTGGGCCACATGCGGCCCGCCGAGGACATTTATCCAGTCCACCAGGTGGTTTTGCCACTGCTGCTGTCCTACTTCGCAGCCGACTCATCCTGAGCTGGCAGTGAATTTGTTCATACTTTTTGTTTGTTTGTTTAACTATAATCCACCCTCCCACTAGTCTGAGGAACAGTGAACTGTTTAAAAAGCTTGAGGACCCCGGGTAGTCTCTTCAGTGAAATTAACACCTGAAGTGATTGGCAAAGGGGTCAAATGCAAGATAGTTTCAAGGAAGTGCAAATGTGCTAAGACATCGGATAAGACATGCAAGGCTATTCAGTTTGGGGTACCAGTCCCTCTTACGTACCTGCAATGACTGACATCCCAGCAGTTTCTAGGGGACCTCCCACACACTAGCTTATTTTCATTGTGACATTTTGGTCGGACCCTATAGCCCAGACCTCTTAAGTATCAAGAAAACAGCAACTGCTGCATTTCTTTGATTCCCATTTAAAAAACAAGTATCATTCCTATATCCCAAAACACACAAGCAAGTCAATAATATATTTGTGTGAAAAATGTACAAACAGGCAAGCAAATAAGAAAAATTGAGAGAGGATTTTCAATAATTTGTACAGTTATTCCAAAAGGACCCAGTGATGCTCACATTTAAAATAAGTCGTTAGTGACTTACCATATATACTCAATATAAGCTGACCCGAATATCAGCTGAGGCATCTAAATTTATCACAAAAACTGCATTAAAAATGTGCTGAAAAAATCGACTTATACACAAGTTTACTTAGTAATATATTGCAAGTCATGTAGGACAAATAAATTTTGCATTTAGTTAGTGGGGGTCATCTGATTTCCTTGGGCTACAAAAAGGAGGAGAATCTAATTTCACACCAGCCCAAAGACAATCGCCACAAGGCAGATGTTAAACATGCCTCTATCCTCCAACCTTCTTTTACCCTATTCTTACACCAATCATCCCTCCCACACGCTACTTTGTTGCTGGGTTCAGCAATCCATTGCAATGACCACATAGACCCCACAGACAATGCTCATTTTTATGGGGGATCATTAGGCAATTTAACAGGTTGCCATAAGCCAGGATCAGAAAACATTAAGAATACAGTCATTGACAAACACTCAAAAATAGGTGCAAGAATACATCCTCTTTGTGCAGTATGAGTTTTGGTACAGATAAGAAGGGACATGTCATTAAAATATTTTTTTAAATAAAATAATAAAAATAAAAATAATTTTTTAAAAGAATACAGTCATTGGTCCATAGCAGTGTCTCTTCCCAACCAGCTGCCGACTTTCTCTGTGATCCTCAGTCTCTGTCCTGTGTCCCTTGGCCTCTTCCTCCATGGACCTCCTTGTACTCCTCACTCTCCATGATTGCTCTTACACCCTGTCTCTGCAGTGGCTCTTCCCCTGCTTCAATGAGGAACTTCACATATGCGCCAGTGTGGCTTTTCTCTCGTAGTAGTCATGGGAATCTCTCTGCTCCTGCTTCTGAGATGACTCTCTTCAACCCAGAATAATGGCAAAACTGATCAGTCCCCTCTCTTTGTCTTCACCCACCCTCTTGGCATGGTCCCACACAATCATTAGGTGACAGTTGTGGAGAAATGGACAGGAGAGCCATATTTAAGTAATTTCACTTCCCTAATATCCTCAACCCACCTATTAGTTTAGATCTTTTTTTTTGACTCACACCACTTGTGTGAAGAATGGTATCGTAGAAATGCCTGATTAAAAAATATTAATTCTAACATACAGTTAAGAATACCTTTGCATCTAGATTTTTCAAACTTCGAATGGTGGCGTGGTAGGTACATGTGTGCTGCTCGACCTACGGTCAGCAGTTTGAAACCACCAGCTGTTGCTCAGGAGAAAGATGGGGCTCTAGCTTCCCTTAAAGAGTTGTCAACTCTGGAGCCACAAAGGGACTGCCGTGTCCTGCCCTCTAGGGTCACTGAGAGTTGGGATGGGCTCGAATGGGAGTGAGGCATTTGAATTATTTCTGATTTTCCCATGCTGGGCCAAATGGCCCAATTGCATCAAATAGAACTGCTTCGAATAAAATAGTCATTTTTTTCATTTTAAGTTGTGTTTTGAGTACAAAATGACATCATCATTATCATGTGACTTATTATTACTCCAAGTCTCTTCTTCAAGTAATTATAGCAGTCATGCTAGAGTCCAGCAATGTCTATTCTACAAAATCAGTTAAGCTTAAGAGCGCTTTTTTAAATGCTGATTCCTTAAGTACAGTCATTCTTTGGAATCTGCAGTGTTTGGGTTTCAATGGCCCCTTCCGCCCTCCCACTCCTAAAATCCACAGATGCTCAAATTCCATATATAAATTTGTGGAGAACATGCATGCTACCTGTACTTAGCCTGCCATCTCCTTTCAGCCGTTTCTAGATTACTTATAGTACCTAATAGAATGCTTCCTTGGAGCCTTGGAGAGATTTCTTTGACCACTTAATTGCCCACCCACTCTAATGTTTTTGTTCCTCAGTTGGTTAAATCCATAGATACAAATATTAAAGATGCGAAGGTGACTGAAGATTACATGTTTACACAGTGTGTTAGGCTGGATTGTCTAGAGAAATAAAGTCAGTGGCTCTATCTGTCTGATGTAATCTAGGAATCTTATATCAAGAGGGCATCCCAGCCCAGTCCAACTTCAGTTCATGGGTCTGGTGCTAGCGGCAGCCCTCTTCAGACTCACCTGGCTATAGGCCGGTGGTGCGGAAAGGTGAAGCAGACTGCAGGGGGGGTGCAGCACTGAGTGGACCCAAGTTCAGTGGGAACAGCAGGGTGCCAATAGCTCTCCGGGTCTGGCAGCCCACAGGGGGTTGCCCCAGGAGGCAGACACGGAGTCCCAGCAAGCAGGAAGGTGAAGGGACAGAGAGGGAGAGGAGGGGTTCCCAGTGTCCCACTCTCCTATAAGAGGGAGAGGCATCACCCAAGAAGCATCATCAAGCTGTGACCTGATTGACAGGCTGGATTCTACCCCTTCACAAGTGCAAGTGACATAAAATCTAGCTGCCACGCACAGGGTAAAATTTGAAAGCATGATAAAGCTATAAACAGAGAAGTCTTGTTTCACAGCCCTGCCCCATCGTCTCTGGCCTCCTCATTCATACCTTATTGGTAACTGCTTTTATTTGTTTCTTACATGTCTTTTCAATATTTCTTTATTAACACACATGAAATATGAATATTTATTCAAACTTCCCCTCTTCTTAGCACCCTTTTTCAAAAATGATAATATACCTAGAGATGCTTTCATATCATACAGAGCGCTTTCTCATTAATACTGGGAGAAATATCACATTATGTTGTATGGATGGATGTATATAACTTGTTAAAACAGCCCTCTGCTGATGGACACATGCTTTCCCCCAGTCTTTTGAGTATATATTTATGTGTTTCTGTAGAACCCAAAGCTCAAACTCACTGCCATAGTGTCCCAAGGACAGAGTAGAAGTGTCCCTTTCAGTTTCCGAGGCTGTAAATCTTTACAAGAGCAGATAGCCTCATCTTTCTCTCGTGGAATAGTCAGTGGGTTTGAATTGCTGACCTGTAGTTTGCAGCTCAACAGACAGCCCACTATCCCACCAGAGGTTCTTTGCTGTAGTATAGAGTTACAAAAGAGGGATTATATGGGCAGAAGGTAAGCACAAGTGTCTTTTGGTAGATATTGCCAGAAGACCCCGAAGTAGGATGTCCCATTTTCCTATCCCATCATAATGTCAATTTTCTAAAAATATCACCAATAGAATATACTGTCAAACTTTTGTTATTTTGTTTTACAGTAGATAAAATAGTTATCTCAGTATAGTTTAATTTTCATTTCTCTTCCTATAAGGGGATTGAATTTTTCATATGTTTAAGTTATTTATATTTTATAATGAATTTTAAAGAGCTTATTTAATCCAATTGAGATATAATTCATTTAGATCTATCAGTATATCAGTAAGAGCAGCAATGAATTTTGACAAACAATTAAGAAATACATTTAATTACTCCCAAAAGTTTCTCTCCCTTTATTATTGTCACCCTCATCACTCTCTATTACAAAATCTCATCTAGAATTTCACATAATTAGACCCATCCAGTATGTATTTTTTTATACTTGACTGGCTTCTTTTACTCAGCATAGTACTTTTGTTATTCATTCAGGTTGTTGCCTGCATCATGTTTTGTTTTGTTTCTTTAATTGCTGAGTAATATTCCCACAGAGGGAGACATCATAAGTTATTTATCCATTTATTGATTGGTGGACGTTCAGGTATCTTTTAGGTTTGGACTATTTATAAATAAAGCTGCTGTTAATATTCACTTACAAGTCTTTGTGGAGTTTTCCCCCCAGCCTGGGGTAAATGTATAGGTGTAAAACTGGTGAATCAGGGAATAAATATGTTAAGTTCTATAAGAAACATTCTGTTTACTTTTGCAAAACACTATTTTACATTCCTACTGGCAAGGTGTGTTAGTCTGGGTACATTAGAGAAACATACATAAACACGCATATGTATATAAGAGAGTTTTATATAAAGGGTAATTGTACATTAAGAGAACATCCCAACCCAGTCCAGTCCAAGACCATAAGTCTGATATTAGCCCATATGTCTGATACTAATCTCTAAAGTCCTCTCCAGACTCACTAACACATGAAATGATGCAGAACGACCACAAACCAGTGGGTAGAGAGTCTTTGGATCCAGTGGTGGTGTAAGCACCTCAGCACTGCCAGGAGTCTCTACCTGGCTTCTCTAGGTCCAGGTTTCTGGCCTCATGGGTGGGTCCACGTGATTTCTCCTCAGGGTTATCTAGGAGGGAGTATGTGAGTGTCTCCTGCTTCCAAGAAGGAAGCACCAGATTTCCCAGAATTCTCAGAGAAGGCCATGACCACGCCCACACAGAGGTCTCATTGGCTATCTCCAGACTGACAGGTTAGACTCCACCCCTCCCCCTCTTCCTCCTCAAACTGACCCCAGATCAGGCGACTGGCACACAGGGGCATGACAGTTCCAGTTGTTACACATCGTAGTGACATTACTATTGCTAAGCTTTTTAATTTTAGCTATTTTACGGGTCATCTTTCAGTTCTTTATGAGCAGTAGACGAGCCTTCCAATTTCTCTGTGTTCTTATGAATAACTGATGTTTTCTGTACTTTTGATCCTTTTTCAACCTAATGAAGGTGAGCCAGTATCTCATTGGGCTTTTGCTTTGCACTTCCCAAATAGCTAATGGAGGGTCTCTGGTGGAAGAATGGTTGAAGAGTCTGACTGCTACTGAGAGGTCAGCAGTTCCAATCCACCAACCATTCTATGGAAGAAAATCTGACAATTTGCCTTTGGTAAAAGGTTTACAACCCAGTGTGATAGTTCTGTTCTGTGGTATAAGGTCAGTATAGGGTCAGTATAGAGTTGGAATCAACTCTATAGCAGTTGGTATGGTTTGGTTTGGAGTGGTCTAGGGCATTGCAACCCAACGTGTTGCTAACCCCCTATGTCACCAGAACTCTGAGGGCATGGGTCATCTCAACTTCAAAGACTCCATTATTTGGATTCCTGAAGAAAAACTCTATTCTCTTCTCTGAGTATTTTCTGTTTCCTACAAAAAAAGGAAGTAAAAGGACATAAATTAATATGTATCGAGTGTCTACAAGTGCTGTAATGATTACTAGAGATGTGACATTCCTCATTTAAGGTTAACAGAAATCCCACCGATGCTCATGAAAGCAGCGGTCTAGAGATCACAAGACTTGTTGTCTTCGGTAAATCTTCTGCACAGGAGCTTTATAGAGTATTGATGTTTTTGTACTTTGCCTGAATGAAGCCATGGTAGTTTTCCATTGCTGCTTAAGTACGTGAAAGTCGGATATTGAATAAGGAAGATCAGAGATCAGTGGTTCTCAACCTGTGGGTTGTGACCCCTTTGGGGGTTGAATGACCATTTCACAGGGGTTGCCTGATTCATAACAGTAGCAAAATTACAGTCATGAAGTAGCAGCAAAAATAATTTTATGGTTTTGGGGGGTGGGTTACTACACAGAAGGAACTGTATTAAAGAGTCAAGGCATTAGGAACGTTGAGAACAACTCCCAAAGACATATCAATAGGTTGACTTGCGGTGCTAGAGAAGAATATTGAAGGCACTCTAGACTGCTAAATGGACAAACATCTATCATGGAAGAAATTCAGCCAGAGTGCTTGTTGGAGGCAAAAACGGCAAGACTTCATCTTACAAACTCTGGACATATTGTCAGGGGAGACAAGTCTCAGGGAAAGGACATCATACTTGGTAAAGCGGAAGGGCAGTGAAGGAGAGGAAAGCCCTCCAAGATGGATTGACATAGGGGCTGCAACAATGTGCTCAAATATAAGAACAGTTGTTTAGTTCTGTTGCATTGAGGGTGACTTGGACTGACAAAGGGTATCCTAACAACAAGGTAAGAGAAGCCCTGGGGGCCTAGTGGCTACAAGATGAGTTGTTCACCACTGGGTCAGCTCTTCAAAACCTGCGGCCCCTCTTCACATTCTTCTCCATATAATTCAGCTTCTCTGAGGCGGGGGGGGGCCAGTGGAAAAAGAGGAGGACCCCTCAGTGAGATGGATTGGCACAGTGGCTGTGATCAGGGGTTCGGGCACAGCAACAATTGTGAGGATGGTGCAGGACCAGACAGTGTTTTGTTGCAAATAAGGTCACTGTGTATCTAAACCATAATAATTTACAAATTGTTATTACTTTTTCATATCATACACTGTCCAGTGGGTCCCTTCACTCACTTCCCTGTTGTTCCCAGAGAGGAGGTCATATGTAGATCCCTGAAATTGGTTCCCCCTTTCTGTTCCACCATCCCTCCACCCTCACAGTATCACCACTCCCACCCCTAGTCCTGAGGAATCATCTATCCTAAATTCCCCATGTTTCCGACTCCAGTGTACATCCCCTGGTCAAGCTGGATTTGTCTGCTAGAATTGGCATCATGATAGTGGGTGGGAGGAAGCATTTGAAACTAGAGGAAAGTTGCATATTTCATTGTTACTACACTGTTACTTGACTGACTCATCTCCTCCCTACAACCTCTCTGTAAGGGGATGGCGTTTTACCTATTGCTGGGCTTTGGGTCCCCAATCTGTGCTTCCCCTCATTTATAATGATGTAATTTTTAGTTCTTTGATGCCTGATACCGGATCCCTTGGACACCTTGTGGTCACACAGGCTGGTGTGCTTCTTCCGTGTGGACTTTGTTGCTTCTGAGCTGGATGACCACTTGTTTACTCCAGCCTTTAAGACCCCAGACACTATATCTTTTGATAGCCGGGCACCATCAGCTTTCTTTACCACATTTCCTTATGCACCCATTTGTCCTCAGTGATCTAGGGTCACTGTGAGTTGGCATTGACTCGATGACAGTGAGTTTTTGAGTGAGAGGGCACAGCACAGGAGAGCACGCAGGACAAAGGAAATAAAACTGATCACACATACTTGGGAGGCACAGTTTAGTCAAAGCATTCGATGGTCTCCATGACCCAGATAGAACACTGGCAGTGGAAAATTCTGAGCTGTTACACTGTTGACCAGAGCCGTTGGCAGCTGCCTCTCGCAGGTCCATTAGCACTCCTTTTTGTTTACTGCTGCCAGACAGGTGAGGTAGGCACCTTCCACTGTCAGGAATCCCAGCATCCCACTCTTCATTTCTCACTTTACTTCCTGAACCTTTCCTTCATTTTTCTGCTCTGAACTTTTGTCACTGGTCGCATGAAGTGCACAAATGGCCTAGATGCATAACGGTATTTGAAATGCCATAGACAAACTATAGTGGATGTCAAATATATTCATTTCTGACGTGCTCTCTCTTAAAAAGTGCGATATTCAATTCTATGATATCCTTATATTGAGAAAACACAACACGAAGAGAGCATTCTATTTTAAGTGCTTACGTGTTTCACTCTTTACTGCATTTCCAGTGGTGTGAGGGTCCAGCTAGGAGGACTCTTAACCCGCTTGTTGAATGTATCAGCATGCCATGTGCAGATGCGCAAGGATCATTGATTTGTAGCGCACCTGCAACATGACTATCACTGAGCACATAAACCTCCTCCTCCTGGGCATGCTGATGACCCGGCAGTGATGAGGAGTGCAGGCAGTGGCGAGGGGAAAGAGGGGGGAATCTGCTCGAGGGTGGGTGGAAATAGATCCTTCCCCGTGTTCTTGTGCAGTACTGCTAGGAGGTTAACCTGATTCTTAACGAGACTTTCTGTTCAAACATATGGCAGGAAAATTTGTAAAAGCTATGTTTTATTTTAGCAGCATTCCCCGACTCTTCCCAATCCCTCAGCTTGGAATTGCTCTATATGTTTTGTAGATACTGAATATGAGAAAGACACATAGCAGTTTGAGGAGTTAAGGTCAGCTGAAGTTCTGTCGTGTTTTCCTAACATTTGCTCCTTTGGGTTCAGCCGTGAAATAGCAGCAAGGGACCAAATACATAAGAAAGCAGATCTCCAAAGGATCCGAGACCAGATCAGAGGTGAGATTTATTGGTAGTGGAAGCATTTCAAGAGGATAGCCTCAGGAAAGGAGATTTTTTAAATGTAGCTTATCCTTTCACTGTTCTTAAACACGTGTATGTATTTTCACTGGTGTTTTATTTGGATTAAGATTTCTATCCATAGCCTGGATCATCAGTAAAATACGAAGACAGAAGAGAGACCAGTATGAAAAGTCAAGAGACAGTAAAAGTACAGTATTTGAAAGAGGTAAGAAATAAAGGAGAGGATTTTCAGTAACATATCCTATAGCGATGAAGCAGATCCCATCAGGGTACTTGAGAATCACTGAAAATAGGCAAAGAACAGGTACAGTCCCAAGAATGGAACATTTGGGCTGAGCCCTGGTGGCGTAGTGGTTGTGTGCAGAACTGCAGCCCACTGGGATGGAAGTTCAATTCCAGCTCCACAGGAGCAAAGGCTGGGCCTCCTACTCCCACCACCAGAGGGCAGTGATGCCCCCCCCCAAAAAAAGAATGGAACATCTGCGTGCTCCACTGCGGTTAGTGATTATAAAAAGGACTCCCGAGAATCTGGAATCAGGCCAGTAAAAATGTTTTGGTGTTAAAATAGTGTTTTGATTTAAAGATATTATCTCATTAAAGAGCAACCATGAAAACTGAGAATAATCCAATAATATAAAAATAATACTAGAAACTACCATTTACAGAACATTTTTTGTGAGTTAGTTGCCCGGATAGGAAACTGAAGCAAAGAAAGCAATGGGTTCAGGGTCCCCTATTTGGTAAATAATAAAGCAGGACTAGTAGTGCTCCTATCCAGTATACCAATTTACATTTTCCAAATTAGAGAGGATAGACATGTCAACTTAATGCTACTTCCTTCCTTTTTCACCAGATATGTAGCTAGAGCCCTTGACAGGTATGTTCTTACAGTGGAGAAGGGCCTATGGCTTGATAATAATAGTATTAAGGAAATCGGTTTGATTCTCACTCTGCATTTCCCAGACTGCATTTTCACCTCAGTTTCGTTCCCTAATAGGTTTTGGTACTCAAGAGTAAGTCTATGCAACGTCAATGTTAAGGGTTTTCAGATTAGACCTGGGTTTGAATCCCAGTGCTGATGGTAAGCCCTCAGGCAAATAGCTTATCATATCTGGGATTCTTCACCTAGCTTCTCTGTGAAGAATAAGTAATAACAGCTACAATCTTAGCTGGGAAGATTGAGGTCCTGGGAAGGCAAAATGAAGTAAAGTGATGCGTTACGAGGTCATGTTGTACACCCATTGTGATGGCTGTAATGTAGCTAGGAGAAGCGTATCGTGCATATAAACTATTGTAGCATGACCTAGTTTCACCAGTCCCCTAGGGAACTTTATAACTGAGTTAGTATATGTACTGCCGAAATAAGCACTATCACTGAGCTAGAAAGTGGGTGTTATCATAATGTGTAGGAAATGTTGTTTGTATATGGAATTAATTACATAAACCACTTCTTATAGATATTGAAAATGAGCCAAGAAAAAATTGCAATACTTGAAAATGAGTTGTCAGAAGAGAAAGAGAAGAGAAACCGGTTGTCCCCTGTCCTCAATACTGTACCGAAGGCTGTGAAATTTGAAAGTGAGGTATTCAGTCACTCAGGCATTCCCAATTCACATGACCAGTTATCTTAACTTGAAAATAAATTGAAGCTATAGGACTTTGTGCTTAGAATAATAATAATAATAATAATAATAATAATAATAATAATAATAGTGTAGCGGAAAGAATTCTACCAGAGAATAGATTTGAATATTGCAAGCAAAAGAAAACTTGTCAGAACCATCTCAGAACCTGTTTAGGAGTTAAGGTGGTGTAGTGGTTACAAGTTGTTGGGCTGCTAACCACAAAGTCAGCAGTTTGAAACCACCAGCACTCCGAGAAAGAGGGCAAGGCTTTCAATTCCCATACAGAGTTACAGTTTTGGAAGCCCAGGGAGGGCAGTTCAACCCTGCCCTACAGCATCGCTGTGTGTCAGAATCGACTCAGTGGCAGTGAGTTTTAGTTTTAATTTCCAGATCTGTTTGGAAAGATTTTTATCTTGTGTGGGCAAACAGTTTTATTTGGTTCTAATAAGCATCTTCATTTTTTAATCAGGAATTGCAAAGATCAAAATCAGAACTTACTTGCCTTTATAATGAAATTCAAAATCTTAAAGGAATAGCAGAAGACAGAGACTATTTTTTAATAGCATATGACCTACTTCAAAGAGAGAACTCTGAATTAGAAACCAAGGTGAGACTAAGTAAATCTATGTTCAACATTGAATACCTCATTTATGAGAAACTAGTAAAAGGAAATAAGAGTTTCCTATAAATTAATTTTTTTGTTGTTAGCAAGCTCCCCTGTAGCAAAGGTTATAAGTCAATCTCTGTTTTAGGTACAACATGCAGATTTCTACCAATACTTTGCACTTAGGATCAATCTATAAATTTTTTATTTTAAACTAAATTTCAGCCAACTTAATTATTGAAGCACATCTTATTTTGTTTTTGTTTTGTTTTTTTGTTTGTTTTTGGGCATCACTGCCTCTGGTGGTCGTGGGCGCCACGCAGTGCTGCTCCTGAGAGCCGCCGCTGGATTTGAACTGCCAAGCCCGCAGGCCGCAGTCCTGCACTCAACCACTTATGCCACCGGGGCTCAGCCCGAAGCACATCTTTTAATGAAAAAAGTTTACTTAAATGTCTTTGATGTAAAAACTTAAAAACAATGCCTCTTTTTCATTGATACTGAATTGTATATTCATACATGTTGCTGTTACAGTCTTAGATGACATCAAGTCAACTCTGACTCACAGAAACAGAACAAAACACTGACCCTGTTAGGTTTTAACCCATCCTTGTACTTGTTGGGTTTTAACCCATCGTTATAGCTCCAGAGTCAATCCATCTCATACAGGCAGGTTCTTTTTCTTTTTGCTAACCATGTATTTTTCCAATCATGATGTCCTTTTCCAGAGTCTGGTCTCTCCCGACAAGATGTACAAAGCAGATGAAACAAAGATTTGCTATCTTTGCTTCTAAGGACCATTCTGGTTGTATTTCAAAGACAGATATCTGTATTATTCTGACACTCCCTAGTAATTGATATATTTTTCGATAACAACATAATGCAAATGAATCAATTCTTCACTGGTTTTCCTTAGACATGGTCTTTGAGGCCACAGAAAATGCCCTGACTTGGGTCCATTAGACCCTCGTCCTCAGAGTGGGCATCTTTGCTCTCTTATGCTCTCTCAAGAGGTCTTGTGTAGTAGATTGGCTGTATGCAGTATGTTGCTTGATTTCTTTACTGCTGCTTTCCTGGGAATTGATTGTTGATCCAAGTAAAAATGAAATCTTTGACAACTTCATTCTTTTCTGTTCTTTATGATGCTATCTATTGATCCAGTTATGATAATTTTTTATACAGAGTTGTTTCCATATAGACCAATGCACGCTGATGATAGGAAAGGAAGTATATCACACAGGGGAAGCCAGCACAATGTGACCAAGGTACAAAAACATATTGAAAGGTACATTGAATAGGTGACAAATAGAGAAAATGTTGCAATATATGCATTCCTGTAACAGCAGTAATAACAACAATTTGTGAGTAGATAAACTTGTATAAGCTAAATTGTAAAAACAAACTTATAGCTAAGCCCCGGTGGTATAGTGGTTGAGTGCAGCCCACTGGGTTGGTGGTTCAAATCCAGCAGCAGCTCTCCAGCAGCAAGGCTGGGTCTCCCATTCCCACCAGAGGGCAGTGATGCAAAAAAAAAATCTTATATAGCTAAATTGGTGAAGGAGGTTACACAAGAGTACACCCACTTACACATATAGATTTGGCCATGGATTTTCATACATATTTTAAAATATTGCTCAACTACTTATATAACTGAAAGCAAAAAATGCTATACAATCATAGAAACCTATATTAAAATATACTTGAAGCTGTGTGTCAAGACATAGCCTTCATCATAGACGTCTGAACCCAAGGTTTCCACCTCTCTAACCTTTCCCCAAAGAACTCTGCACTCTTCAGTTTACATTGTCATGTTCAATGGCAGTTTTTACTTCCTTGAAGGACTCTGATCATGTGCCTTTGCAATGTTCTTTGAGGTTCAGAAACCCAAAAAGTCTGAAGGGAAGATCAAGGCTGCAGGGTAGATGGAGCAAACAAAACTCTTGTAGGGCAGCCCTTGCCACCCTTGAAGAGCGCAATGTTTTTGTCACCAATGCAATTTTCCATGTCCTCACAATGTCTGCATATTAGGTCTCTTTTACCCTGCGCCCTTCAAAAAAGTCTATCGGGATTACTCCTTTGGCATCCTCCCAAGAATCACTGTAACCTTCTAAACACATCTCTCCACTTTGCATTTAACTGTGACTGAGCATAAGGTTTCAGAATCCACTGTTTGATTGGCTCTCTAATGGAAGGTCCCCTAGGGAGACTAAGATAAGTGTACTACAGAAAGAATTTGTCTGAAATTATCCATTAGCCACAGGAGCATATTTTAAAATATTTCGTTTGGAATAAACACATGTATACATAAATACTTTTTGACATGGCTATATGTATTTATAATAGAGTGCATATGAAGCACAATTATAAATTACATAGAAACCCCACCAACTTTTTTAGTTTTTTAAACTGGTGGCTTTTACCTTCCTGTAAAAGAAGCCACTATGGTGGCTTTTACCTTCCTTGCTAGAAGATATGTCACAGGTAATTCAGATATCAGAAGGGTCATGCAAAATGAACAATTTTCAATAGATCTTTCAGACTAAGAACAGACTACGAAGAAGAAATTGGCTGTCCACTTCTGAGGAGTTAGCCATTGAAAACTTAGTGGATGGCATTGAGACATTATTATATCCTTAAAGGCTCATGAACAAAAAAGCAAACTTTTGTCAGAGAGTGTGCCGGGAAATGGGCTCCTCAGGTTGGAAGGCACTCAACTGCCTTTTCTAAGTAGAGCTGACCATAATTTTGTGACTGGATAAAACTTGTGGAATTAAAGCCTTTAGGACCCTTCATTTGCTCATAGAACATGACTCAAAATGAGAGGAAACAGCTGCAAAAATATAGTAATCAGAAGTTGGAATGGACTAAGTATGAATCTAGGAAATGGGGAGTTGTAAAAAATGAAAAAGAACACATAAAGATTGTTATTTGGATGTTAGTGAGCTAGAATGGTTTGCTATTGGCCATTTTGAATCAGAAAATCATATGGTTTATTATGCTAAGAATGACACAATCAAGAAGAATGATGTTTCATTCATCGATAACAAGGACATTTCAAGATCTATCTTAAAGTATAATGCTGTCTACAACAGAATTCTATCTATCTGTATTCAAGGAAATCTAATAAATACAACTACTGTTCAAATTTATGCACAAACCACCAAAGCTACTGATACAAAAAATTTAAAAATTCTACCAGCACCTTCACTCTGGAATTGATCAAACATACAACCAAGATGTATTGATAATTATTGGCTATTGGAATGCCAAAGATTAGAAACAAAGAGGAAATACCAATAGTTGGAAAATGTGGCCTAGATGAGTAAATGACGCTGTAGGTCACATGACAGAATTTTGTAACATTAATGACTTGTTCATAGCAAATATGTTTTTTCAATAAACAAAGCAAAATTATACACGTGAACTTCAGATGGAATACAGAGAAATGAAATTGACTATATCTGTGGGAAAAGATGATGGAGACGTTTGATATCAGCAGCTAAAATCAGGCCAGAGGCTGCTGCTGATGATCAACTGCGCGACTGAACAAAAATAATTGAAAAGCAATTCAGGGGCTGAGCCCCAGTGGCGTAGTGGTTGTGCGCAGGACTGTGGCCCACTGGGATGGAGGTTCAATTCCCGCTCACAGAAGCAAAGGCTGGGCTTCCTACTCCCACCACCTGAGGGCAGTGATGCCTAAAAAAAAAAAAGAAAGAAAGAAAAGCAATTCAGCAAGAGCCAAAATACAACTTTGAGTCTATTCCACCTAAACTTTGCAAACATCTCAAGAACAGAGTTGATGTACTGAGCACACATTACAGGAGACCTGATGATGATCTGTGAGAGGATATCAAGAACATCATTCATAAAAAAAGCAAAAAGTCATTAAAGAGGAAGGAAAGAAGAGATCAAAGTAGATATCAGAAGAAACTGAAACTTTCACTTAATCATGGAGTAACTAAAGAGATGATGAAGTCAAAAAGCTGACTAGAAAATTTCAAAGGGCACCTCAAGAGGGGAAGTCAAATAATGAAATGGGCAAAGAGCTAGAATTTAAAAAAAGCAAAAATGAAGAACACAGTATATCTTTTTTTTTCAGTATCTCTTAAACTAAAAGAACTCAAGCAAAAAATTCAAGCCTCAAGTAGTAATATTGAAAGATTCTTTCAAGGTGCAGTGAAAGCACAAGTCAAAAACAAGGCTCCATGAATTGATGGAATACCAATCGATATGTATCAAAGAGCTGATGAAGCACTGGAAATGCTCAATCGTCTGTTTCATGAACTTTGGAAGACAGTCCTTGACCAATTAACTAGAAGACATTGTTATACCCATTCCAGAGAAAGACCAACAGAATGATCAGATTATAGAGCAGCATCATTCATATAACATACAAGCAAAAAAAATTTTTTGTTTGTTTGCTTTTGTTTTTTGGGAGGGCATCACTGCCCTCTGGTGGCCCTGGGAGCTACCCAGCCTTGCTCCTGGAGAGCTGCTGCTGGATTTGAACTGCCAAGCCCGTGGACCGCAGTCCCGCACTCAACCACTACGCTACCAGGGCTCAGCCCACAAGCAAAATTTTATTGAAGATCATCCAACAATGGTTGCAGTGGTACATTGATAAGGACCTGCCAGAGAATCAGGCAGAATTCAGAAGAGAATGTAGAACAAGAGATATCCTCGCTGATATCAGATGGATCTTGGCTGAAAAATAAAATACCAGAAAGATATTTATTTGTGTTTTATTGACTATACGAAAGCATTTGACAGTGTGGATCATAATAAACTATGGATAGCCTGAAGAAGACAAGAAATTCCAGAACACTTAATTGTGCTAATGTGGAACTTGCCCATGGGTCAAGAGGCAGTTGTGTGGAAGAATTAGGGCATGCTGCATGGTTTAAAATCAGGAAAAGTTTCGATCTAGTTGTATCCTCTCACCATACTGACTCAATCTGTGTACGCAATAAATAATTACTGAAGCTGGATTATATGGAGGAGAGTGTAGCATCAGGATTGGAAGAAAGCTTGTTAACCTCCAATATGCAGATGACACAACCATGCTTGCTGAAGTTAAGTACTTGCTGATGAAGATTCAGGATTTCGGCTTTCATTATGGATTACGACTCAAGGTAAAAAAGATCAAAATCCTCACAACTGTACTAATCAGTAGCAAAATGGAGAAAAGTTTGAAGCGGTCAAGGGTTTTGTCTTGCTTGAATCCACAATTCTCATGGAAGCCGCAGTCAAGTGATCGAAGGAGCACTGCCTCGGGTAAATCTGCTGTACAAGACCTCGTGAGAGTGTTGAAAAGCAAGAAGTTTACCTTAAGGATTTGGGTGCACCTGACCCAAGTCATGGTATTTTCAGTCTTCTCATGATGCTGTGTTCTGGCAGTTCCAACTGAAGGCAATCCTTTGCACAACAGCATGAAACGCTGCACCGTCCTGCACCATCCTCACGCTTGTTCCTCTACCTGAGTCCAATGTGGCAGTCAGTGGCCGTCCATCTCTTTGAGGCACTGCCTCTTTGTGCTGCCCCTCCACTTTACCAAGCATGATGTCCTTCTCCAGAGTTTGTAAGACCACGTCTTGCCATCCTTATCTCTAAGGAATACCCTCGTCTTGTAACTTCCTTCAAAATAAGACCAGACTGCTCGCATCTCCGCAGATCATCTGTGCTCAGCTCCTCGCTAGTGCCTTTGGCAACATCGCTCCCTGTGAGGAACGCGCGTGCTCTTGTGGCTGCACTCAGCCTGCTGACTGCAAGGTCAGCCCTCCCATAGGAGAGAGACAAGGGCTTTCTACTCTCTTCAAGTGTTGTAGTCTTGATTGATGGTGGCGGCGACTGTACCACTCTTGCTAATATGATTGAGCTGTTAAATTGTGTGGTTTGTGAAGTCCACTGTTTAAAAAGAGTCGATGTCTCTGGGACTGCCCTCCAGGATTGCTGTGGCTCTGTATCAACACTCGATGGCAACGAGTTGGGTTTCTTTGGCTTGGTGTTTAAAGTGCTGTATGCTCCGCGCTCATCCATGTCTTTCTATCCCCCAGGACCCAATTAAAGGTCGGCCTTTTCTCCTGGGTCGCTCCAGTTTCTTCCTCAATTATTATGAATTTCTCTTAGATAATTGAAACCCAGATGAAGGGGTCACATAAAGTTAAATTGTGGTTTAGAATTAAATACATTGTGTTCCAACAATCAAACATAATTAGTATAGAAATTTAGCTTTTCTTTTTCAGGGAGGCTTATAAATATGAGTCAGGGGTGAAGACTTCCATCCCTAAGATCATTTCCACCCATGCTTTCCTCATTCTGCAGGGTTTCTTTAATTTTATACAAAAATAGAAAGGATAACATTCTTTTGTTAAAAAAAAAAGGAAGTCTTTAGAATCTGTCAAGAACACACAAATGTTTTGGGAAATCATATGACACAGCAGTGATTCCCAGAGAATCCACTTAATCATAATTATCTGGACTCATAATTTAAAGAGCCTCTTCTCATTTCCTATTTCAGAGCATTGATTTTTACTCTATGGAGTGAGAGTGGGAGGGGTTTGGGATTCTGCATTTTTAATACATTTACATAGCAATGCACTATGTTCGCTACAGTTTGAAAACTCCCACAGTAATCTGGAGCCTTTGCAAGTTGAAGTAGGATCCATCTGTAAGAACTTCATTCATTCTCTGTTATATATGTTCCATATTCCACCAAATGTTTCTTGCAGCCACATACTGTCTTTATGAATCCCTGAAGTACATGGAAACCATGACTTGAGAACAAAAACGAGTGATAGTGTGAAAAACTTGACAGAGCACATCTGTTCTCAGATCAAAATCCTGAATGGCACTCTCAGAAAGCAACCGCCCAATCCAAAAATACTTAAACGAAACAAAAACTTTTTATGTCTACGACATATATGGTTTAGATTACATAACACTTACCAAATAGTGAATTAAGTAGGAAGAAGACTTCAATTAGGATGTCAATTTATATATTAAGGAGTTTTATGCTAATAATTATTTGAACGTTTAATAGGATCGATATCTCTTCACAGCTATACATAAGAGCTATACATATGAAAGCACATTATTTGTTTTGTTTTACTTACCTCCACAGGTTTTGAAGCTTTCACAAGAATTTGAACAACTCAATCAATTTACTCTAGGGGGAGAAACTAATATAAATCTAAATGAAAAGATCTGTAAGGATCTGGTGCCTCAAGTACCAGTCTTGGAAGTAGAGCCTCAAAGCCCAAAGGAAGAGAAAGAGAAACTCTGGTAAATTGAGAGAATTCAACATCATGTTAGTTATCTGAGCAGTATTTTATTTGACTTGGTCATTCTAAGACTTTGGCATTTGTTGTCAAATGACGTGTATGGAAAAATTACAACCCAAGTTTATCTTTTAGTATAAAAGTGTTTTAAAATCTTTAGTCTGACGTTTACGATAATTTTGTGCCTTCTATTGAAAATTTTAGGATTTCAAGGAAAACAGAGAGACATTGTTGTTATCAGCTGCTCTTGAGTCAACCCCCAACTCACGGCAACTCGGTGCACAACAGCATGCCAACCCTGGGATCCACAAGACTGCCCTTGGCGGGTTTGGGGGAAGGGGACCCCCAGGCTTTCTTCCCAAAGAGATTTTAATAACCCGTAATCCATACCACTGAGACAAATTAACATCCAGTTTTTTTCTTTCTGGGTTTTCTTTGCATGCATGCACACAGTTTTTGCATAATTAGGACCACGTTTTGAAGCAATTTTTTTTTGCAGCTTTTATTTAATATCACATCCTATGGCATTAAAAAAAATTTCCTCACTCTGTTCTTCTTTCTCTTTGGATATTCTTGTTCTTGGATTCATTGTTTACAGTAATTATTGCTACTATTATCTTAAACAAAAATTTCTTTCACTGAAGCTCATGAAGCTTGGAGAAAATGAATTACTATGTGTTGACACAAAAACTAATTTGTCTGAGAAAAGACCAACAAGCATATAACCAAAAGGAAACAATAGATGCTTTGTTGGGATTGTATGTTACACTGAAGGATATTATTCATCCAAGCGCTGGGGAAACAGAGTCAAGCAAACTACATGTTTTAGGAGAGAAGAACTATTTTTTACTAGTTTTGATTTGTCCTATTAAAAGATACTACCTAAGTTTACACTGAACACGAAGTCGAAAATTCAAAATCATAATACGTAGTTGCCTCAGTAAGAAGAACATATTGCAAGTGTGGTGTGTTAATGTTCATAAAAGCAAGAAGCCAAAAAGTTAGGTCACAGCATTGAGATTGCTCTTGTACCTTCATCTTCAAAACATTTGCATTAAAATATAAATATAAGATAATGGAATATTTTCGGTGAACATTTTGAAGCCCTCTACTATCTCTGTATTAGATCACTTAAAAATGAAAGGCAGACCAGTTAATATAGATTCGAGCTGCAGATGAAATGAGGTGACAGTGACCTCGAGTGAGTAAGTGGCACTGGAGATGACAATTGACTATCTGAGAGTTGTTCTTCAGAAAAATAATTTACACAAATGCCTAAAACTCAGGAAAAAACCACCCAGCTAACTTGAAATAATTGGCAGCGATTCTTGTCACAAGGAACAAGGCACTGGTATTATCTGGGGGTAGTAGGATAGGGCACGTGGCCATAAGAAGGATGGCCTTCACTGAAAAGAACTCTTTGATGCCATCTATTTTCATGACCTGGTCCAAACTGCTTCCCATGGTTACAGTTGGGAGAACTTTGGGGGCTATTATATGCTTTCCTTTCTCCTTTTTTTCATAGTTTTCTTGCTTATCTTCTGTGCCCACTTCGCAAACTCTTCTTATTTTAGGCCCTTTAAATTATTAAAGCATATGAATGCCTAAATTGTAGAGTTTGAGTAATGGAAAATGACTGCAAGGTTTAAGATCATGGAAGAGACAACAGATTTTTGCTTTAGAAAAATTCCTCTCTCTTCTGTGTAAAGATAGACTGTTGGTACAAGAATGAAGCCCAGTTAGGAGAATGTTAAAATAATTTAAGTGTGGGAATGAAGAAAAGAGGAGAATAAAATCAACAGGACTTACAAGTTGATGCATTCAAGGAGACTGAGGAAGTGGGTATGGTAGGCAGGGGCTTAGGTATGTGAAGAGGTAAAAGATGGCTTTTAACTTTGATGGTATCATTCATTGAGTTAAGGAACCTTGCTTTTGAAGGAGAAAGGGATGAATTCAACTTTGGGGTCACTGATTTTAAAGTGTCTTTGAAACAGCAAAATGAAGATATTGCAACAGACAGTTGAATGTATGGATTTGGGGCTCAGGAGAAGGGTCTGGGCTGGAGATGAATTTGAGAATCATCAACACATAGAAACTAGCAAAGGTCTTGTGAATGGATCAAGTAGTCCCATATGTTGCTTGATAATAGTATCTGTTGACAGAAACCTAAGAAAACCTCTGTATACATAATAAAAAGAATTCCTATCCCCCCACCCCACCAAGGTACTGGCAAGCTGTAGCTAGAGAAGTAGAAGAGAAAACCTGGAAAGTGTGTGTCACTGGGATCAGATTAAATGATACTACAAGGATAAATCAAAAAACAGCCAGTAGGGTAACGTACTGCCAAGAAGTCAAGTAAAATAAGGCCCATCAAGAAAACCAAGGTTGTTCTGTGGGAGCAGCAAAGTCAATGACTAAAGAGCCATATCAAATAATACATACCTCATCTTCTCAAACTTGATGACATTTCTTTTTTAAAAGTTTACCTGTATGAGTAAGATGACTGCTGTGCTATTGAATTCAAGTTGAAAATCTCACTTAGAGTATATGTAGAAAAAGTTTTTATTGACACATAATTCACACACCATATGGGGAGATTACCCCCCCCCAAAAAAAAAGAATTTCTTTTCAAAGCTATGTATTTAATTTGGGGGGGTTTTGTTTGCTTGTTTTATTTTTTAATTTTTTTGTATTTAATTTTTTTTTTTTACACAGAAACCATATCACGTTCTAAATGCTCTCCCTTACACTTAATACATTTGTCAAATCTGTGATTCTATTATTGGAAATATTTTTCAAATCTGTTTGGATGGCTAACAGAGCTCCCCTCATTTTTTTCTTCACCTCTTCTTTGTTGTCAAATAACTGTCCATTTATGTCCCTCTTCATGCATGGAAACAAAAAGAAGTTGCACAAAGTAAGGTCCAGTGAGTAAGATGTGTGGAGCAAGAGAGGCATGTTGTTTTTTGCCAAAGACTGGCACACTGAGATGGCTGTGTCAGCAGATGCATTGTCATGACGGCAAAACCAGTCCCTCATCTGCCACAAATCAGGTTTTTTTCAGTTGCACACTATTATGTAATCTTTTCAGAAACTCTAAATAGAAAGTTTGATTAACAGTCTGACCTGGTATAACAAATTCCAAATACATTAGCCCCCTCACATTAAAAAAAAAAAAGAAAAAAAGAGCTCTTCTTGACTTTGATTTCACTTTACAAACATTTTGGGGGGTGAGGTAACAATTGCCTTTTCCACTGGTTTGGATGATGTTTGCTTTCAGGGTTGTAAGAATAGCACCATGTCTCATCCCAGTAATGACCTTGGGGAAAAAAGTCTGGGTCACTTTGGAGCTCTTCTTTCAAAGCTTCAAAGCATGGTACATTTCCGCTTTAAAGTCTTTTTCCTGGTCAGTCAGAACCCGAAGCACAAATTTCACAGTGACCCTTTTCATTCCCAAATCTTCCATTAAAATTTGCTGAACTAAGCTCCAAGATAGTCCAGATAACTTCACTGTTTCTTCAGTGGTCCATCATCAGTCTTTGAACACCAGTGCACAAATTTTGTCAACATCTTTATCTGTTTGGGAAGATGGGACATTTTCATCTGTCCATAATGAGGTTTTTCATCAATCAACATTTCACCTTTTTTTTTTTTGGCATCACTGCCCTCTGGTGGTGGAAGTAGGAGGCCCAGCCCCACTGCTGGACTTGAACCTCCGTCCCAGTGGGCCGCGGTCCCGCGCACAACCACTACGCCACCGGGGCTCAGCTACATTCCACCTTTTTTGAAACAAATCACTCGTACATTTGAGTTCTTTTTCCTTAGCACTGTGTTTCTACAGCATTTTCTCAAGCAGAATTTCATAGCCACGTGCTATTCTTGTAAATCTGCAATCACAAAAAAAATCACCATGGCCAGAGAAAACTTTCTCAGGCAGTGCCACTGGGTGTACTAAGTCAGCAAGTTGCTAAACACTCACCTACTAGGGAAAATGTGTACTACGAAGGCTCTGTCCAGCTGCACTTTTTCCTCATTTTGGGGGAGGGTATACCCTAATACAATTCAATTGCTTGACTATATTAAAAAGAACTGTACCATCAACAGCACTTTCTTGACCTATACCTGTTTTTTCTCTTCATAATCTGTTACTCAAGTGAGCCTTTTGATGCTTTCTTTTTTATTGTTATATTTGTACCAAGTTTCAAATTAGGAGAAAATAATCAGGAGGACATTCCAGAGGATTCAGTGAAGGAAGTCACTATTTCCAGTGAAGGGCAGAAGGAAGAGTGCTCACAACAGGATCAAACCATGAAAGATGAAGAAGAGCGGTTCACCATAAAGCCTGAGGAAGTTGTGGGACTTAGAGAAGAGCTGGGCTGTTTGAATGATAGCCTGCTCCTCTCTCAAAGCTCTGGGGATAGTTCAAATGACAGTAGTGCCCAGGTAGGTGCTGTAAACATGAGCTCTACCTGGGTCATTTCCTATGATCAGGCATGGGTAGAAGCACAATTTGTATATTCTCACTAATATGTATTTGGTGAACACAGCATGGTTTGAGGAGTTCGAAAATAGCAACAAAATGTGAACTAGACCCAACAATTTCATACTTCATTAAAAAGGACTCTTCTAGGCTCCATGTGACTCAGCAGGGAAAAAATGTTACTGCTGATTGTCAGTGTCTGCCTGGGCAGGTGGGTTAGGGAGCGCAAGCACACGTGCAGAGTTTCTACTCATGTCATGTAGCTTTGATGTACAGAGTGCCTTATTTTCCTGGGGGAAAGATCCCAGACTTGGCTACTGTTCTTACAAGAGCGGTACCTCCAGGAGCAATGCAGTGGGGGAGGTCTACCAGTCCGACCTCAGTTCTCCTACCTCAGGATCCCAAGTTGTCTCTTACAGAACCCAAGCACTCCCTAGCACTCTTCCCAGAAATTATATTGCGCTTCAGAGAGAAGGAAGGGCTTCAATTCATAACTAGACACACTTCAAGGTTTGAAAAGTGATCCAAGTATACATTTAAAAGATAATATTAAAACATATATTTGAGATGGGATTCGTATACACAGATTAAAGTCAGAGCAGACAGGCAAAATCGAGACCTGGAAGGAGATTCAGATTCCCTTTAGGTTTGTGCAGAAAACAAAGGGAGAATAAGACACTAGCTACCCAAAAAGCTTGTGTAAACATCTTCCAGTAAGATCTTTTATCTGCCACTGGGTCCATTTTGTGGAGTGATGCCGCCGCTGACGCTGTGGTCACAGAGATTATAAAAATCTTTGCTTAAGGACTGAGCCCCGGTGGCGTAAGTGGTCGAGTGCAGGACCGCGGCCCACGGACTGGGCGGTTCAAATCCAGCGGCAGCTCTCAGGACCAGCACTGGGTAGCTCCCATGACCACCAGAGGGCAGTGATGCCCACAAACAAAAAAAAAATCTTTGCTTAAAATAATGCACTGCCATTGAGTTGGGAGCCTTAGGAATAAGGTAGAACTGCCTCGATGAGTTTCCAAGACCGCAACTCATTACAGGGGTAGGAAGCCCCACATTTTGCTTATGAAGCCGCTGGTGGTTTCAAACGGCGGAGTCTCTAGTTGGCAGTCGAGCATGTAACTACTATGCCACCACAGCTTTGTTTAAGAACTTAAAATAATCATGTTCTTTGAGGATGAGATTGAAAGTATGAAAAATAACATACCCTGGCTAATTTATTAAATTTCATTATGTTAGTCTTTTCTTTTAAAGATCATTTTGCAACAGTCAGGAAGGAGATGGAAAAGCTATTAAATAAATAAATTTTTAAAAAGGGAGGGGCTGAGCCCCAGTGGCGTAGTAGTTGTGTGTGGCACTGCGGGGCCCACTGGCTTGGCGGTTCAAATCCAGCAGCAGCTCTCCAGGAGCAAGGCTGGGCCTCCTACTCCCACCAGGGGGCAGTGATGCCCCCCCAAATAAAAAAAAACCAAGGGAAATGGAGTATAACAGTCATTTTTTTTTTGAAGGGCAGAGTCCTATGTGCCATACAGCCTCTTAACTTTTCACTGAATTCTGGCACATTTCTATAATTGTTTTCATGATGTTAGTGACGTTAGTTTAAATTGTCACAGATTTCTTAACCATTATTAATTGCATACCTGTGGTGTGCTAAACCCTGTGTTCAGGCAAACACAGCAATCACCAAGACAAATGTAGGCTCATGAAAAAAGCAAAGCCAAAAAACATAACTGTATTTTGAACTTTACATTTTCCAAAATAGTGTGATGTACATGGAAGTGCAGGTTTTTTTTCTGCAATGGACAATACAGTGATAATTTAAAAACCTCTGTGTGTGTGCAAGGTTCTTTGACCCACAAGTGACTATAGAGTACCCTGCTTCTTACTGCTTGTCTATGTTGTGATGTGTGTTGGTCTTTTCTCCCGTGGTCACATTATAGCTTCCAGCCTACTGCTATCCATGTGTACTGCATCTTCTTAATTGCCACTTGGGCATATTTAAACAGCTATAAGCTAAGAAACCAAACTTTTAAGAAGGCATCTGTATGGTAAATACTTAGAAAAAGAACCTTGAAAGCTTCTTTTGTGACTTCGTTATTGCTCTTTGCATTTGTGACTTCTGGGAGCTTAATTTATGCATTTAAACAGTATTCAAGGTGAAGTTTTCAGAGAGCTGAATTCTACATATCACTTTCCCTGTGTTCTTGAAACAAGTTGCCACCAGTATTATATATATCTTATAAGACTAAAACCTCACTTCCTACTTCATCCTAATGCTGCTGAGTAGTTCCGATACTTTAGGCCCTCTGTTGTAAATGAACTTTCTGTACTAATCAGGGAGCCCCGGTACCATCGTGGTTACATGTTTGAGTTGCAAGTGTCAAGGTCAGCTGTTGGAAACCACCAGGTACTCCTGGGGAGAAAGACAAGACTTTCTATTCCCGTAATGAGCTCCAGTCTGGGAAACTCACAAGGGTAGTTCCTACTCTTGTCCTAAAGGGTCGCTATGAATCAACTGATAGCCGTAAGTTTTATATATTAAAGAATACAACGAGGCAGGAATCTTTTACTGCTACTCTATGGGTGAGGAAATTTCCCCGAATGACACATTGAGGGAACCTAGGTCTTTCTCCTCTAGAGTGTGAACTTTCTGCTGCTACAAAAACTTGCTTACTTTTACTGACTAAGAAGTATAAGAATGCGGACACATGCCTCACACCAAGCTAATTTCCTGGGGCTGTGGAAGGTTAACTCCCCAAAGGCCTACCGGAGTGGCCCCGGTAATCTCAGTGAATTTATTCATGGTCTGGCCTTCCGAATTGCAGGCTCCATGCTAGCCGTGTTAGCCCATCCAGGATACACCTGTGTCTCAAGGCTAAGCTCACATTAACCAAGCTGAGTAAAATAAAATTGTCAACTAGGTATTCTCCTGTAATAATTAATTGTAAATGTTACACCAAAATGTTTATATGAGTAGTGTTGTTTTGTCTCCTTTAGAGAGCTAAGAAGGACAGACCGGAATCGGAAGGATGTTTGGTGAGTAGGACGCCAGAACAAGTGGACTTGGTTTGATGCACCATGTTAGTAACGACACCAGGTTGTTACATCCCCATTCACTATTAAAGCCAGTAGTAACCTTGAACTCTAGTTCCCCAATGGTACCGATCTTGCCATGGGGACCCGTAGATGAATTTAATGCATGCCCAACAGTTGGTATTAGAAAATCCTAACATGGACGAGACCTTAGGTGTCATCTGGTTTTATGCCTTTAATTTGCAGTTGAGTAAAATGAGACTCAATGAAAGTAATTTGCTTAATCAACTTGTTGATGGGTACGAAAAAAAACCTCTGAGTATTTAACTTTGTGCTTTTTCCTGGTTCCTAATAGCCAGAATTCATTATCAAATGTCTGTAATGACATTCTACCAGGGGAGTGAGTTACATGATTGGGCACAAAAGATTTGACCTTGACCCCTAGACTGGCTGGCCCATAGTTTCTTTGAGAAATAATTTACAGTTCTTCTTTGGCAAAGTGACTTGACTCTAAATGTAGACAGGATGAACTACTGTTCTGGCTTTTCCTTCTTCAAAACAGCTAAAATATCCTGTGCCCTTTCTCCCTGGGTACAAGCAAGATGCTATTTCTGTATAGCTCTGATTTGATATGGTAACTAACTATCTAGGAAGCTTATTACTAATTAATTTTTAAACACTGCTGTATGGGGTTATTTAAATAAGCCAGAGTGGTGGATCAGGAAATCTCCTTTTCAGATAAAAAGTAGCTCAGAGGAAGTTAGGTGGCAGAAGCATCAATAGATCATGTAATTGAGTGGCCTGTAGCTGTGCTAAGTGGCTGCACATGTTATTTTAGCCCCTTGTCACTCTATCCAGCAGCTATTATTGTCCCTATTTTTGAAATGAGGAAATGGGGCTGTAACACAACAGAGTCACTTTTCCAAGATCACCTAATGAGCAAGAGATAGAATCCGTCTTGCAGTCCCTACTTCCAAAGCTAAAGTTCTTGATCATTACATTATTAATTCCATTAAATAATTTCTATAAGGATCTTTGATTCGAGAAAATTGGGTTGAAATTGCCTTCCTGATTAAGCCAGGATAAGATCTGAAGAGCTATTAGGACTCGGGAAGTTCTCTGCTGATTTAGGAACAGAAGTAAAATAGAACTAGAATTAATAACAGAATAGTTATGGAGAGTCATGAAGAAGAAGTGCACTGGACCAGGACCATGGAAATTCTAAGACTCTCTTTCATTGGAAAGGATTGACTTCTTGATCTACCCCACACACTGTGTGTGCCTATTTTTTTGATAAAAAAATCTAAAATGCTCATCCTTTGGCTAAGACCATTTCATTGCAGTGGACAGATCTGATGTGAGAGTGTACTGTTGAGTAGTAACTAGAGAAGAATGGTTAGGAAGTAAATGGAGAGTGATGGTGAAAGCTAAGAATAGAAACTTTACGTTTTCTTGCTGAATTACTTGGACGTACACACCCACAAATACACTGAATAACTGCTACTATTTTGTGTTAGTCTGGGCTGACTGGAGAAACAAATTCATAGACCCTCATGTGTGTAAAAGAGAACTTTATATCAAAGAACAATTACACATTAAGAAAACATCCCGGCTGAGTCCCGGTGGCGTAGTGGTTGTGTGTGGGACTTCGGCCCACAGGACTGACAGTTCAAATCCAGCAGCAGCTCTTCAGGAGCAAGGCTGGGCCTCCTACTCCCACTCCCAGTGATGCCACAAAATAAAAACAAAAGAAAAAAGAAAAAAAAGAAAACATCCCAGCCCAGTCCAGTTCAAGTCCACAAGTCCAATATTAGCCCATATGTCCGATACCAATCTATAAATTCCTCTTCAGACTCATATAACATATGCAATGCTGCCAAGTGCAGGAAAATCACAGGTCAGTGGGTGGAAAGTTTTGTAGATCCAGTGGAGGTGGAAGCATCTTAGCACTGGCAGGGGTCTCCACGTGGCTCCTTCAGCTTCAGGGCTTTAGCTCCATCTGCATAGCGCCATGTGGCTTGTTGGCAGGAATGTTTTGCAGGGAACGAGTGAGTGTCCCGTCTCCAGCGAGTGAGTTATCTCCTCAGCGCCTCCAAATGAGGTCATTAAGCTGCAACCTGATTGACAGGCTAGATTCACCCCTCCACAAGTTGACACCAGATTCTGTAACTAACTACCACATTTATCCAGTGTGTCTTGGAGATCCCCATTTAAAATATGTTTTATTTTCAAACTGTCCATTCTTCTCTTCCCCTTCATTGTCGTAAAGCATTTTTTAATCTATGATTAACTCCTTTTGTTCACATAGTTTTCCTGACACTTTGACTCAAATATAATAGGAATTAAAGTATAGAAACATGTTCTATCTAGCCATAAACATAAAAGCATGATTTGTTCTGAGTAAACTACAACAAAAATTTGCATGGAGATAATAACAGTCTGACAGGAGATAATAACAGTCTGACAGTTTGGGGTTTTTTTTGGGAGGGGTCATTACTGCTCTCTGGTAGTAGGAGTAGGAGGCCCAGCCTTTGCTCCTGTGGAGCCGCTGCTGGAATTGAACCTCCATCCCAGTGGGCTGCAGTCCTGCGCACAACCACTACGCCACCGGGGCTCAGCCCGACAGTTTGGTTTTGACTATTTGACCCCATGTTTTACTTTCTTCAAATTTTCAATGTTTCACTTTTAAAATATATTTGCTCTAGTATTCATCATCTAGAGAAAATTTTAAAGTTCAGCAGCAAGAGGAACTTCAACAACTTCGCCAGAATTTGCACCGGGTCCAGAATATATGTAACTCTGCTGAAAAAGAGCTTCGATATGAACGAGGAAAAAACTCGGACTTAAAGCAACATAATAGCTTGCTTCAGGAAGAAAACAGTAAGGTGATTCTTCTAGGTACATTCTTTTGTGAAAGGTCTGTCATGTGGTGGGGGAAGTGTCAGAACTCATCTAACTTCTGAGAAGATGGGAATCACCATCAGGATCAGCCCACTAAGGTAGAGGTCAGACATGCCCCTACTCTCCAACGGTTACCAACTCGGACACCAGCCATCCTGCCCACCACACGCCCTACTTCCCTGCTGAGTTCATTCATTCATTCATTGGAGTGGCTTCCTAGAACTCACAGCCCTTGCTCACAGATATAGGCTCTGTTAGGGAAGTAGCAGCATATCAGGATGAACTTGGAAGTAACCTGAGCAGGATCACCATCAGTTAGCAGACAGGCAAGGTCAAGAAGGTTCCCACAGTGTGAGACAGGAAACACACTGGACCAGGACTTCTTCAGAGTAGGACAGCGCCTATTCTCTCTCTTCCTCTTGGCTGTACACACACTGTTAAGAAAGGCCTCCTCTCATCCCCTGCCCTGCCAGGAAAGGTGGTACAGCCCTTTGAGCTCTTTCAGGATGTGCCCAGAGACACCACACTCCACCAGCAAGCCTCCTGCAAGAAAAAGAGTAGACGCCTCACTCCCTCTGTGGATTGACAGGTCATTAGCTTACCAATTCTGTGTGCCCAGAAGTCCACTGTACCAGCTCATGCCAGTCTACTGGTTCTGCAGTCTATTTCTCACCACTGGGTGATGTTTCCAGTGTTACAACTTTCTTAGGTTCCTGAGTCTAGGTAATTCCCAGGGTACATACCCTATTTGCTTCATAGGCACCAATTACCTTGTAAGTGGCTCTCTCTATTTATATAATAGCTAACATTTTCTGGCTTTTCCGACAGGAACTGGCTTCTTTCCTGAGCAAAGTAAAATGCTTCTTCAAAGGATTAGGGTAGCTGTAGTGAGATCAATGTAACAACAACTCAGGGAAGATGGGGAAAGGGAGTATGAGGGGGAGGGGAGGGGAAATCAGGGGGTGGGACTCCCACGCTATTGCTTTCTCTCCCTTTTGCAAAAAGTCACCAGAAAGAACTCATTTCAATAGAGGGTCTCAGTGATAAATGAACCAAAACTCTATCAACTGTTTCAGGAGAACTCATTCTTGAGGCATTCTGATTCTAAAGTTTGTTTGTGGAAAGGTTTCTAAGTACAGGTTCAATCCCCTAAGTGATTATAAGAAAAGTCAGATCTCTTATTTCTTCTTGTATCAATTTCTGATGTATTTTATTCTTTCAGAAAATTTTTCAGTTAATTTTAATTTTTACATGAAATTATCCATCATGCCTTCTTATTAATTTCTAATAAAATAATTGTTTTTACTTTCATAAGATTGTTTATAATGGACCTTTCAAAGAACTAACTGTTAGCTTTGTAATTTATTGTACTCTTTGTAGAGAAATAGGTGCAGTTAATAAATTAGACAAGAGGGCTGAGCCCCGGTGGCGGAGTGGTTGTGCGCAGGACTGCGGCCCACTGGGACGGTGGTTCAATTCCAGCAGTGGGGAAGGGCCTCCTACTCCCACCACCGGAGAGCAGTGATGCCCCCCCCCAAAAAAAAATAAATTAGACAAGCGAAGATGACATAGGCCCAATTGGTAGCAAAAACACAAGTGGGGTGGGGAGGGTATATGATATATGGTGGAGGTTGAGCCAAATGACTAGAGTTAGTTTGTGATGGAAAAGCAGGAGTCAGTGATGACTCTGGCCTAAGGGAAAGGCTGGATGTTGCTATCATTTATTAAAAGCAATAAGGCATTAAAAAGAACCATTTCAGAAACATGGAATCAAGGAGTTTTATTGTGGCAGTTTTTGATATAAAGATTGTATTTAAAACCATGGGAATCAGACTAGGTTTGGAAAGAGCCTCCCTAAAGGCTTGAAATCACGTGATCCTATTTAAAGGTTGGATAGTGTGTAAGTCTGGGGAGACTAGATGAAAAAATTCATGGAGACACATGTCTATCAGAGAGAGTTTTATATAAAGGGTAATTGTACATTAAGAAAACATCCCAACCCAGTGCACTCCAAGGTCATAAGTCCAATATTAGCCCATATGTCCAATACCAATCTATAAAGTCCTCTTCAGACTCACAGGACACATGCAATGATGCCCACTGCAGAACGATCACAAGCCAGTGGGTAGAAAGTCTTTGGTGGTGTTAAGCATCAGGGTAAGTCCATGTGGCTTCTCTTTGGGGATAGATGTCTTGCAGGGAGTCAGCCTTGTCAGTTGAGTGTCTCCAAGGCAGTGAACTCAGAGAGAGAGTATCTCCTGCCTCCAAGAAGGAAGTACCGGATTTCTCAGAATTCTGAGGAGAAGGTTATGCCCACACAGAGGTCTCATTGGCTATCTCCAGATTGACAGGCTAGACTCCACAACTACACTGTCGATCCTCAAATTGACACCAGATTAGGTGACTGCCACCACAAATAGTATTAGATGATTCTACTAAAGGGACCAAGGAGGCACAGAAAGGTGAACAAAAAACAGGAGAGCCTGGTATTGCAGCCTCGTAGAGAGGAGAGCTATCTAGGATGAAGAAAATGGATGCTACTGAGAGATCACTTGTCCATACGGTGTATACGGACAACAGGAAGGAGGTCAGTCGTGTACTTCGCCAAAACATTTTCATTGGAGTAAAGGGAATGAAAGCCAGTAGAGATGCTTCAGAAATTTCCTAAATATGTCTTCCTGTGGCAAACTTCACTAATTCATGACAGCACCAGGAATGGAATCAGCCATGTGACATGGGTAGTTGCCAGCTTGTAAGAACTCTACTACTTCCTCTGAAAGCTGTTTTTTTCTGGCTCACATTGACATTCTTCTCATGCATTTTTATTCTCCATCTATAGCTAAAAATTGAGTTAAAGCAGGCCCAGCAGAAGTTACTAGACAGCACAAAGATGTGCTCTTCTCTCACCGCAGAGTGGAAGCACTGTCAGCAGAAAATCAAGGAACTGGAGCTGGAAGTACTTACACAGACTCAGAGCCTCCAAGCACAGAGCAAGCTGCTGGCTCAGGAGAAGTCTAAAGTCGCTGATGCAGAGGAAAAGGTAATTGTGCTCGTATGCACTCACGCATATCAAATAGAACATGCTGGAGCTCACTACTGAAATCCTGCTTCCCTAGGATTCATGAAGCAAAGACAGAGAACAAACTAGATCAACTTGTAGGTTCTTTCTTTACCCTCCCCATGGCTCCCCCTCTTTTACCCTACCCTCCTCATACAATTCTAGTAAATCCTAAGTAGTTTTTGTTTTTGATTGTTTTGAATACTTTAGGAACCCCAAAATAAATAACATTAAAGCCTTAGTTCGAACTGGCTAGTACTGGCTTTTGAACTGGCTTTACTCTTTCACATTTCAAAGGACTTATTCTCGTCTCAGGAAGCCTGGTGGTGTAGTCGTTACTTGTTGGCTGTAATTCACAAAGTTGGCAGTGTAAAACCACTAGCCACTCCTCAGGAGAAAGACAGGACTTCACTCCCCTAAACAGTTATCATCGTCTTGGAAATTCACAGGGACAGTCCTACCCCGCCCTTTAGGGTCACTATCAGTAGACATTGATACTTTATGGCAATGAACTTCTTCCTTTTTTAAAAAAAGATTATGTTGTTGTTGTCTCATTGGATGGGAGATATTTAGATTTGCATTATGAAATAGATCATTTTGCAATATTGTCCCTGCGTTTCAGTTAGGTAACACCAGGTGGCAGTCGTCGCAGGCAACAGTTACAGAATGTTATCAGCACCTTTGTTTCCATCAAACCTTACAGAAACACAAATCACATCACAAAGCATCAAAAAGTAGACCACAGCAACTTGAGTGCTATCAGAAGCCTAATTGTGTTAGACAGGGTTCTCTAAAGAAACAAAACCAGGACATTAATAATTCTCTCTATATATTTATATAGATAGAAAGATATCTAACATAAGAAGCAAATAGTTAACTAATCTATAAAGCAGTACAAATGGATCGGTGCAACTCCCTTGCATGAGACAGCTAGTAGACTGGCAGTCCTTCGAGTCTTGAGGACCGCCAAGTAGTCCTCTGTAGAGCAATTCAGGCTTTCTGGCCACAAGCAGCAAACAGCAAAGCAGGTCACCAACAGTCAGCCAGGTGACAGAGTCCAACAGTTCCCAGCTCAAGAGATGTATATTCCAGGAGCGTAGCAAAGCAGGCCTTGAAGGAACCTCAACTCACAGCAACACAGACCATGGATTAGGTGTCCCACGGGTAGTGTAGCTTGGAGATCAAGGCACAGAACAAACAAGGCAGCCAGCTGGTTTGAAGATCCAAGAGCAAGAGAGAAAGGTTGGGGCTCACCACGCCGTCCTTCAGTTGATCTTACATGTTGTCCATGTTGTCACAACAAACCTACCTATCTTCTTTAGCCATGTTGGCACAACCAGCCTATCTATCACACTAAAGTTGAGTCAAAAAAGAACTCATATGATGAAATTCCATTTATTTTAAGTTAAAGAATTGATAAATTTAAGCTATGAGTTTAAAATAGTTATTACGGTGGCGTAGTGGTTGTGCGTGGGACTGCGTAGTGGTTGTGCGCGGGACTGCAGCCCACTGGGATGGAGGTTCAATTACAGCAGTGGGGCTGGGCCTCCTACTCCCACGACCAGAGAGCAGTGATGCCCCCCATCCCCCCCCCAAAAAATAGTGATTACTTTGAATTGGAGTGTTGATTTGAAGGTAGTCATCAAAGTCCTGTTGGACATAGTCTCCACCTCAGTCTGGTCATAGGAGGGCAAGTAAAATATAATTGTTACAAAATGATAGGAACCTTTATAAAAATATCACTGAGAGGTAGAGACAGAGTCACAGGAAAGAGACAGAACTCAGCTAGGGATGAAGAGGATCTGCTTTATTGACGGTAGTGAAGGACTTTGAGGAAGAGAAGGGATTACAGACAGACAGACAGACAGAAGCATCTTGAGCTCCTGGGTGGTCCCATGACCCAAGAGTTAGGCCGGGGAAGCCGCATCCAGTATTGGGGCGGTGGGATATATATAGGGCTTGAGCCAAGGATGTATGTACCAATAAGGGGATGAGGATTTCTGATGTTGCAGTTGCAGGGTCTGAGTCAGGATATGGTTTGTGAGAACACAGATCCGCCTCCTGGAACACTGAGGGAAGAGACTGTACAGACTCGGCCCTGAGAGATAAGTTTTGTGAAGAGGCTGTGCCCTTCGGGGAGATAAGGTCTGTGAAATGCCAGAGAAAGGGTTTACAAAGTTCACCAGGCTATTCATTTCTTTTCTGGTGAGGCTGACACAAAAGGGGTGAAAGGGGCTGCCTGGTCCAGGGGGATGCCCTGTCCACAGAACTGCCCATCCTAGGGGGCTGCCTGGTTCGACCCTGGCCCATACAATCACAATGTGAAGCTATTGTTTCTCGGTATGTCCTCTACCTAGGTCTATACATTTCTGAAAGCAGTGTTTCCATATCCCTAACCCCAAGTAGTGCTGTCAAGTAAGTGTTTGGCTAATAACTGGAAGGTCAGCAGTTCAGACCCACAGCCCCTTCTCAGGAGCAATATAAAGCTGTCTGCCCCATAAAAATTTACAGTCTCAGAATCCCTGCCTTGTCGTCGTTGGGGGCCATCACATTGTTCAGCTGTACAGAGACTCGTGTACAGAAGAGCAGAACAAAACACTGCCCAGACCTGCACTATCCTCACAACTGTGGCTATGTTGGAACCCCCTGTTGACACCACCAGGTCAGTCTAGCTCTTGGAAGGTCTTCCTCTTGTCCACTGCCCTTATACTTGACCAAGCATGATATCTTTTCCCAGGAACTGGCCTCACCTGGTAACATGTCCAAAGTACATGAGACCAAGTCTTTCTATCCTCACTTTTTTATAATCATTTTATTGGGAGCTCTTACAGATATCTTAACATTCCATTGTTCAGTCACATCAAGCAGTATTGTACCTTAGTCAGTCTCAAAACATTTTCTTCTTGAACTCCTGACATCAGCAACCCTCTATCCCCTCCCTACTGTACTACTGTATGCCCCCACAGAAACCCTTATCTATCTATCATCTATCATCTATCTATCTATCATCTATTTTGCCAT
This sequence comes from Nesogale talazaci, assembly GCA_004026705.1. Lineage (NCBI taxonomy): Eukaryota > Metazoa > Chordata > Mammalia > Afrosoricida > Tenrecidae > Nesogale > Nesogale talazaci. Next base: position 96,715 of record PVJH01006110.1, read on the forward strand.
GTCTTACACCACCCAATATGTCCATTCACATGCAATTCTGTTATTCACACCCCTCGAGTGGGGTTATACTGTCATCAGTGCTCTCAGTTCCCCTTCCCTCCCTGCCCAGCTCTTCACATACACTCGGGGAACCATTACGCCTGTTACTGTTCCTGAAACATGACCTATCTTGGCTTTCATGACTTGAACGATCTTAATTTTACAAATGAACAAGTGCAAGTCTAGCATAATTAACAGTTAAAACAAATAAAAAACCATAATAGTAAGAGAAGGAAATATTAAAGAGCAGAGAATAGTTATGTGGTTCACTCTGGATTTATCATCCCTTCCATGTGACCCTTCTGAGAGGGGCTATCCAATTATCTTACAGGTCGGTTTTGGGTTTCCACTACATCCATGCTCCTTCACATCAACTTGGTTGCTTGTTTTTGAACTTCTGACACTTATTCCTATTGACATCACATGATCACACAGGCTGGTGTGCTTCTTCCATGCGGGCTTTGATACATCCCTGGTAGATGGCCAGTTATTTAACTACAAGCTTTTAAGACCCCAGATGCTATCTCTTTGGATAACCAGGCACCATCTGCTTTCTTCACCACATTTTCTCATGCACTCATTTTGCCTTTAGTGATACTTTTAGAAAGGTAAATATCATACAGTGCCACGTTGTTAGAAAAATCGTTTTGTACGCAGATAAGATTTAAGCAGAGGCCCAAAGTCCATCTGCATCCATGTTGTATTTACATATATATATAAAACATACCTATACTTATATATACATAGATAGCTATAGATACCCACCTATTTTTTAATTTTTCCTTTCCTCCTGTCCCATTATCATGTTTACCTCTCCATAATACCCTCTACATACAATTCGACTGAGCAAACATGACCAAAACTGCATCCTCCTCGCCATCAATTTTGGAACCCTTGCCATCCCCTGGTCCCTATCCTTGTTGACTCACTGCCTACCTTCTACTGCCTCCTCCTGTTTCTATCCTTCCTTCTAAGAAGTATTTTGGCTTTACTTCTCCAAGGAAAGATTTGTTTGTCCTTGTGACCATCCATAATACTTTCAATATTCTTCACCAACACCCCAATTCATCTACATCAATTCTTAAGTTTTCATGATTTAATGGCCAACTTTCATGTGCACATGAGGTGATTGAGAATATCATAGTCTTCACAATGTGTGATGAAGAAGTCAGATAATGAGTGGGTATCAGAAAAAATAGAGTATGAGGTTTTAAAGGCTTGTTTTCAAACAAGCAGCCATCTAAGTCAGGTGTCAACTTACATGGAAGAAGCACACAGTCTGTGTGTTTGAAGGATTGTAAATAATAAAATTTAAATCCAAAGGAGGGAACGGTGGCAGGGCTTCATTTCTGAACATCTGGCTTTCAGAAGGCTATGGATGGCAATGAGAACCAAAAATCCATTTGTAGGGTCCCCACATGGAGTAAGCCTCCAGTCATTGATGACTTCTCTGCCTTAAATTAAACTACCCCACAGATCTTTTTGGAAACTCCTGTTTTGCTTTGATTGGGCCTTTTTTTTTTTTTGAAGACTTTTGAAACTAAGACAAGCTTATAATGGAGAGAACTTGTCTGCAGTCATCTACTGATCTCAGAGACAGGTTTAAACATGTCTTGAAATAAACCTGTGCATAAATGCACTGGAAACTTGTAGCAATTTTTTTTTTGCTTACTCTCATACAGGTAAAACATCATTGAGACATTGAGACTTACGACATATGCCTATTTTTTATTCCTCCATAAAAGGTCATTAGCAAAACTTTTGATGGTAGAGCTTGGTAAAAAGTTTTTGTTTTTTGTTTTAATTTAGATAGAGTTAAATACTGGCAAGGATCTGGTTCAACAAGAACTCTTATATGCTGCCTGTAATTGGAAGAGTGAATCAGTGTAAACACTGAAAATCAATTTGGCATTACCCAGTCAAGTTGAAATGCATATATACTGTACAAAGCAGTATTTCTACTACTAGGCAGAAACATTAGAGAAACTATGTTACTGCATGTATATATGTGGTGAGACAGAAAGCTAAAGCAGATTTGTAGTAGCGTTATCTAACAATAATAAAAATTACCTTTAGCATAATCTACATCTAGTGATTTATTCTACAGATATTGTTTGTAACAGTAATATTCACAATAACAAAAGATTGGAATCAATATAAATGCCCATCAGTAGGCACTCAATTAAATAAATGGATATATTCTTAAAGTAATATATATTCTTATATACACGGTTATGAAAACATGGAAGTCAAAATAGTTGTCATTTAAGGGGTGGTGGGGTAGAAACTTTCTAACCATTCAAACACTTAATTACAGCCTGGCTAAAACTCAGCACAGCCTGTGATGGAGTGGGATTTCTGCATTGGGAGAACAGTCTAACGTGGTGAATCTGCTGGGGGAGTCTCTGAATTTGGATGGATTGAACTGGGGAAAGCAAATGGTGGGATTTACAGATAGTTTGTGAGACTTGCACTACACGACAGAGAAGACCAACTATAACTGACCTCCCCTGGCTTTCCTATTGCCATGCCGAGTGGGGACTATGCCGTATCGACAGACAAGCCTCCATTTGTCCATCCTTCTTTACCTATTCTGACACTGACCCCTTCTCCCATACCACTCCACATCTATGCTGGGTTTGGTAATCCATTGCAAAGAACACGCAGAATTCATGGACAATGCTCATAATTAAGTGAACTTCTTAGGAAAGTACATTAAATAGTTTCCCTCAAGTCAGGATCAGCAAACAGTAAGGATCCAGTCATTGAACTCCTTAGTCAGCAGACAAGCTCTCTCTGATTCTCAGTCTCTCCGCAATGTTGGTATCGAGTCTCTCTCTGGCTGTTAGTCTCTCAGCTGTTGACTCTGCTTGCATAGAGCAGCCTGTGCTAAGGCTCATAATATCCTGTGTTGTGTTCACACAGTGTTATTGCATGTGTTGCGTTAGCACTTCCCATACATATCCCTTAACAGCACATGCAGCAACACAGTGCATACACAAAGCAGCATGTGTATTACGAGCCCTGATATAAGCTTCTCTGTGCAGATAGCCATGTCATCACATTCTGGAATATCATCAGCCTGCACGAGGCCTCAAACTATACAAGCTGCATTGCGTACATGTGGTAAGGCAGCATATGTAATAATGCAGTAACACAGCATATATAGTTATTGTTGATACCATATTGTTTTTATTGACTCTCTTTTCCACTTACAGAGCTAGTTTACTGTTTGAAATAAATATTCAAAAACATTTGACCTACTGATGCCTCAGTTAATGTAATTTTATTGGTATTTATTTTATTTTTAAATTTACTGGTAGCTGCTGAATTTCCCACCCTAGGCTTACACTTGAGTCAATAAGTTTCCCATTTTTTTTGAGGTAATATTAGATGCCTTGGCTTATATTTGGATCGACTGATAGTCAAGTATATATGGCATGTATTGCAAAAGTTAAATCATTTCCATTAAACTCAATCTCGTCAAGGACTTTACTGAAATAAAATTTCTATGCTAGTCCTGTTATGCATGGGGTATTTCTCTTAATTGAAGAAAAAGTCACATTCTTCTTACTGTTTTTCTCACAAAATATCCTTATTCAAGATTTTGAATCTGAAGCAGAAATCAGAAAATGTTCAGAAGGTTAATGTCACAGACACATGTATTTTGGAGAAGAAACAGCTAGAGGAAAAAATCAAAGAAGCACTAGACAATGAAGCAAAAGCAAAGCAGCAATGTCAAGAAGAACAGCAGAGGAGGTAAGAGGAGCGGCCGTCTGCACTTCTCATGAGGGGTCCGGGATTTACTTCCCCAGCAGTGTGAACTGAAGACTGTGGTATTTTTCTCTCTGTCCCCACTGAGACACACTCGGTCACGCAGCTTCTCTTCTGTGTGCCTGTTGTTTTGGACAATATTCTGAACTTCTGAAGCTCTGTTCTCATTCTTCCTTATCTCCTTTCTCCTTGTATCAGAGTTGGATACTTCAGGGCAGGGAGTATTTTCTCCTGTTCTGACACAGAGCTGATACACCAGTAAAATGTTCTTGAATGAAAGGATTTCCTGTGAAAAACTATATCCTAGGATTTGCTTTCCTCATTCTCTCTTACAATTGGCACTAGATTCAGACTAGAGCAAAACTTGTATTTTGTAATTAGTTAGCAGCTGGTTTTCTTCCAAGCAGTTCCAAGTGCTTCAGAGACATCTCAGTCACCATCAGCGTCCTTCCAACAGTTGCCCTGACTGCTGCCCTGTATTTCTTCTAAGATGATTAATAGGATTCTTATTTTTGGTTCCCATAGGAGCCCCTAAGCCTTATTTATTTATTTTTAAACTGTAGTAACTGATAGTTTTTATTTCTATGGAGCTAAGACTGGTTCACATGTATTTTAAGAAAAATTGGGTTTCATCCTGTCATGTTTTGAATGTCTTCTAACCTGCGGGGCTCACCTTCTGGCACTGTCGCTGACCACATTCTGTTTCCGTTCATGGTGTTTTCGGTCTCTGACAATGTTTCCATGTTATCCATAAGGCAAGGCTGTCAGTAGCTGAGTTCTCTGAAGTACACAGCCTCGTCCTTCTTCATCGTCTGTTCTTTGTCTGGGACGCTCTCCTGAAACCTATTCCAATACCAGCTGGAGCACAATGCACACAATAGTATTGTTAAATAATAGAACTATTTGCCTTGAGGTTTGTGATTTTTTTTTTTTAGAACTATCTAGATGCAGTCAGTTTTCCAGAAGAGCCAGGATCTGACTACAAGCTGCGTTTTAGGGTGAATTGCTATTTTGTAAACACTCTGCCTAGTCCTTTTTCCTGGCAATGTTGATAAGATGGAGCATAAAAGTCTTTGAAGGGTCTCTCATCTTTGGAACTTTTTGGACTGCCCAGTCAAAATGCTATCAGGACTTGCAAAAGTTTTGTTAAATAGCCATCAATTTATTTTTATTATTGACTTAATAGGAACCTTAGTTTTAATGGAAAGCAAACTCACCTCTTCAGAGTTAGTACCTTAGTTAGTGCCTTCACCTAAATGTGAAAATTTCGCCTACCAGTGTCCTTCCATTGCCATCTTCTTCTAGGTTAATAGTCTTCCAGATGATTTAGTCTGACCTCCTCAGAAACAGCTTCCATGAACCATGCATATGGGCCTTCGGGAAAGGATACATTTCCACATCAAATGCAGCCACATTCCGCTGCAGTAGTGGTAGCATGCTTACGCTAGTATCAATTGTGTTTTATAACTAACAGCTCTATTGATTCCAAATTAAAGGGCTCCACATGTAAAGCAATTAGAAAAGTATAAAATAATAAGGGCTTTGGGATTTGAGTCCTACTGGTTCCAATTTTAACCAGTTGATTAAACCTGCCAGTGCCACAGCTGCCTCTTCTGTGGAATAAGAAAAATAATTCCCTACTCACCAGGTTGTTTTGAAGAGAAAGAGAAAGAATTAAGAAGGCATATGTCTCAGACTGAGCCCCAGTGGCGTAAGTGGTTGAGTACGGGACTGCAGCCCGTGGACTTGGCGGTTCAAATCCAGTGGCGACTCTCAGGAGCAGCACTGGGTAGTGCCCACGACCACCAGAGGCAGTGATGCCCCCCCCCCAAAAAAAAAGAAGGCGTATGTCTCAGAGGAGGGTCACCACATTGTTCTCTTTACCTTACAGACCCATCCCCGCTCCAGACACATAGACCATGAGGTCGGCATGTGGGAAATTACTTGTGATAGTGAAAAACAAATGTTTTCATCTAAGACTTCTCTTTGTAAAGCTTTGTAGTTTGCTTTGTAACTTAATGTCCATTAATTCGCTTCAGGAAACTCCTAGATCAGAATATAAATGAGCTGCAAAGGCAAGTGATAGCCTTACAGGATAAAGATAATCGATTGGAAGTGACCAATTCGCAGCAACAATTAAAAATTCAACAACAAGCGACCCTTCTGGAAAATGAAAAAAGAAAATCTGACGAGGTAAGAAGAGATGCTTCTCCAGTTCCCTATTTATGTAGGCCTGAATGATAGCTAATAATGTTTAGGAGCCCGAGTGGCATAGAGATTACGAGTTGAGCTCACTGCAAGCTCTGTTGAAACAACTCACTTTGCGTGACTCTGCTGGTATTTGAAATACCAGTGACACAGCAACACAGCAACACACAAGCCACCACAGTAAGACACATTGGCAGACAAGTTCTACCTGGTAGCAGGTTTATTTATTATACTGGATCCCTTTCATCATGAAGAGAATAATTTGCTATAGTTCCATACATATTCCTATGAGATAAGAATTTGCTTTCTGTGCCCATAATGATTTTGCAAGACCACCAGCTACCACTCAGGAGACAGATAGGACTTAATGCTTCCATAAAGAGTTGCCATCTCAGAAACTCACGTGGGCAGTCAGCATGGACTGGCTGTCAGGAAGTTTGGTTTGAGGCAACAGGACCTATCAATACCATCATGATAAATGGAGAAATGATTGAAGTTGTCAAGGACTTAATCTGATTTGGATCCACAATCAATGCTCATGGAATCAGGAGTCAAGAGAACAAAGGAAGTATGGCATTAGGTAAATGTACTACACAAGACCTCTTTAAAGTTTTGAGACGCAAAGATGTTATTTTGAGGACTGAGGTGTGCCCCACCCTAGGTGTGGTATTTTGAATGGCTTCATAGGCATCTGAAAGTTGCACACTGAATAAAGAAGACCAGAGAAGAATCGATGTGTTTGAATTATGGTGCTGGCAAAGAATAGTGAACGTGCCATGCACAGGTATGTCTTAGAAGTAGTACAACCAGACAGCTCCTTAAAGGCCATAATGGTGAGACTTCATGTCACATACTTCAGGTATGTTGTCCGCAGAGACCAGTACCTGGAAAAGGAGATCATGCCTGACAGAAGGGTAATGGGAAAGAAGGAAAGCCTCCAACAGACTGATTGAGCCAGTGGCTGAAACGATGGACTCAGACGTAAGAGTAATTTTGAGGCTGGCCCAAGCGTGAGCAGTGTTTCATTCCGGTGTCCACAAAGTCACCATGAGTCAGAACTCAATTGATGGCACCTAACAACATCGCAATAGCTAGATATCTAACGGTTCCCGCCAGAGGAGTCACATTTTAGTTACTTAGGATTGATTTTTGCTTTGGACACGTTTCGAGGATTAGGCTTAGTGACTCCTACCAGCATGCATGCTCATCGTACATGAGCCCATTGAACAAGCAAGCTGCTGCTAGAAAAAGTTGCTAGGAGGAATCTACAGGATGTTCTTTTTATCTTTATTTGATTATTGAGTGCTTCCTTTTCTGGGGATGCCCTCCGATGAACAAAAACGCACGTGCTGACCAAAATGTGACCACTAGCCACATGAAACTATTTAAATTTTAACTTTGATCAAAATTGAACTTAGCAGTTGCACTAACCACTTTCAAGTGCTCAGTAGATACATATGACTATAGTAACTTATAAAGTACAAAGGGACTTCAAAAAGTTCATGTAAAAATAGAATTAAAAGAGAAAGGAGTTCTTCCACAATCTTTTTTGAAGCATCATCATTCAGGTAGAGGACATTTGTACTGATGTAAAAAATTCTACTAGACAGAATTTCCAGTCTAGGCTCACTTCCCAGACTTTTTATTTAACCAACTAGGCCTCAAATTGTACTCTTCCCAGATTCTTGGTCATCTGGCCAAACTATTAGAAACTTTTTACGAATTAATGTAGGTCCACACATCTGGCCATCTCTCCTTCCAGGCAAAATGAACCTGAGCTTTTCCCACTAAAATAATTTCCTTCCCTACTCCTCTTAAAAGTTATCTCCAAGTGGTGTCATAATGTTACAATGGCATCATTTCAAGTGGTTGTAATATATAGTACAGAAGCATAGTAAATCAGGTGTGAATATATTCTTTGTCAATTACAAGTCATAGGGCACTCCCTATACGGCCATAAGTTTAGGTTCAAAAAGGTAGCAATGCAATTAGAGGTAAATACCACCTGCACGTAATTTTGCATCATTTGGGCCTTCTCAGGTTCAGTTATCTTAGAGAACATAAGCACATGTGATGATGGTGTACTACTACATGTACACCACTTAATGGGTTGATGAACAATACACCTGACTGTACACAAGGCAGCTGAGGACATTGGATCTTTTTTTTTTTTTTGGCATCACTGCCCTCAGGTGGTGGGAGTAGGAGGCCCAGCCTTTGCTCCGT